>SSNS01000136.1:1348090-1516328 GCA_006937985.1 Aphyosemion australe
TTTAGGTAAAGTAACTCATGTTTTGGCTAAGTAACTCAGGTTTAGGTAAAGTAACTCATGTTTTAGGTAAAGTAACTCAAGTTTTAGGTAAAGTAACTCAAGTTTTAGGTAAAGTAACTCAGGTTGTAGGTAAAGTAACTCAGGTTTTAGGTAAAGTAACTCATGTTTTGGCTAAGTAACTCAGGTTTAGGTAAAGTAACTCATGTTTTAGGTAAAGTAACTCAAGTTTTAGGTAAAGTAACTCAAGTTTTAGGTAAAGTAACTCATGTTGTAGGTAAAGTAACTCAGGTTTAGGTAAAGTAACTCATGTTTTAGGTAAAGTAACTCAAGTTTTAGGTAAAGTAACTCAGGTTTAGGTAAAGTAACTCATGTTTTAACTAAAGTAACTCAGGTTTTTGCTAAAGTACCTCAGAATCTTGCAGAAATATTTTTTTCTTTTGCAAACGTGTTTGAGTTTCAGTTGTTTTGGTTTGAGCCTACTAAAATCATAACCACCTTCACTAAACTCTGATGATTCCTGTCATTATTATCTGTGTCCATCAGGCACCGGACCTCTGCTGAACCAGTCCAGCACCATCTCGTCCTTCGTCACCCTGAGGAGAGGTCCTGGCAGCTCTGCAGCAAAGGTGAGGGAGAACTACAGGAGTTATCAGCTGGAAAACTCAAAATAAAACAACAGTTATAGTTCCAACAAGTTCTGATTAGAGTATAAAGATAATATTATCAACTGTTTGTTGTCTCATAAAATTATATGACTGGTTAAAAAGAATCCTTTGTCCTGAATTCAAAAACAGATTCAACATCTTTTGCTGACAAAAGTTAGGTTTGTGCCTCAGTCTAGTTTCCAAAGCCCTGGTCAAGAGCTCTGCCAACCAAACAGCTTCTCAGCTCTAAGCTGGACTTGCTTGCATCTAAATGAGTATTTGTGCATTTAGACCTGCTAATGTTCATGTTTACTGCTGTTGCATAAGTCATCTGATTCTCAAAGAGCTGTCTGCATTGTTTGCAACACGAGTTAAATATTTCTCACCTCCTGAGAGCTGATAGTATTTGTGTCTCAAGAGGAGAAACAGGAAAAGGAGAAATCTGCTGTATTGCTGCCTTCAAAATGTATAAATCCTCTCTTTCAGTGATGTGATGCTGAGGAAGAGCAGATAGCTGCTGCTGCACATGCTTCGTGAATCTGGGCCTCAGTCTTTAGTCATCACAGTATTAGATGTTCTTTAATGACACTAATTGTTCTTGTGGTCCATGTTGAATCTTTTCCCCATCTCTGCCTCCACAGGAGAGACCCAAGAGTGCCTTTGAGCGTCTTTCGTCACCTACTGAGGTCCCGAGCAGCCAGCCCCGAGGCCGGATGACTGCAGAGGAGCAGCTGGAGCGGATGAAGCGCCACCAGAAGGCGCTGGTTCGTGAACGCAAGAGAAACCTCAGCCAGGGCGAGCGCTCTAGCACGGGCCTGTCCACCTCCTCCTCCAGGCTGCCCTCCAGCCCATCCGATCCTTCCTCCTCCGTACGTTACTCCTCACTCCAGCGCAGCAGCAGCAGACACAGGGAGCACCAACACCACCACCAGTGCTGCTACACCACCCTTCAACCCCCAGCCACATAATAACCCAGAGATAACCCTAACGCACTAGTTCTCACTGCCTCCTGTAACCAGTGGTTCTGATGGTTGCTGCTGCCACTAACCAGCTAAACGACAGGTCTAACAAAAGCATCCCAGGAGACTGAGGGGAAAACTCGGCTAGTTTCAGTGGCTCCTTGGTTTTTTATTTCTTTTCAAGTTTCTGGAGTTTCTGATTTTATTACAACTGCCCCCCTTTGTGGGACCTCACTGACACAATCTGAATGTAAACCCAGAAAGAAGATAAAGAAGGGTTAGACATCACTTCTTGCTTTTAATCAGCAGGAAGTAGAGAGAAGAGCCCGTCTATGTACATCTACATACTGTAGGTACACTTTAATTTATTACCTGAAGGATATTTTCAGTACAGTATAGTTCTATTTTGTATAAATTTGAGATATAGATCCTATATGAGAGTGAGAAGACTTTAGGACGAGTGAGTTTTCAGGTTGACTATGTGAAGAAAGAAGCAAACCCAGCAGCACAAGTCATGGTCACACCTCCCCCCTGCTTTCTTCTTCAAATCAAATCCAAGTGCCTTGTTTAGTCTTTTTGCCTTTATCCCAAATTTAGCTCCTCAATCAGCATTTTTCTCAATCGTAGTTTGTTGAAAGCACGAGTCTTCACTTTAGAGTCAGGTGTGAGTGATGTGAACGCAGGAGTCGGCTTTAACATGGACTCGCTGACATTTTAATCTCACTAAAACTAGCTTAGGGCTAGCTGCGCCCTTTGTTTTCAGTGAGATGTGCTAGCCATGCTAACATACATCAGATTGGTGTGATTAACACTTCTTGCTGTGAGTTTAACTCCAGTCTGACAGCGTTCTCATCACAGTGAGCAATAGTTTGTCATCTCCGTTTTTCCATGTTTACACCAAACGGACTCGCAAAGCCTTTATGTTTATTCAGAAAGACATCGACACGTTTAAAGGTGAAACAAGAAGCCGCACTCACATCAGGGTACATTTAAGTGGCCTACACTGTGCTGCTTTTTATGCATCAAAAATGTACAGCTGCAAGGAACTGGGCTGAAATGCAATAAAGACGTGAGTGAACGAGGAGCGGACAGCTCTGTCATCGGAGAGCTGAGTGATTAAAGGTCATGTGAATGCAATACGAAGCCAAAACCAAGATATTCACTATATATAGTCGAGACAAACTGTAAAAAATATATAAAAGAATCTATAAAATAAATCTTTGCAGTATTTTACAAGCTGAAGATGTTTAGCTCTGTCATGCCGCTGCTGTCCCCTCCTTGTTTAGTATTTATCTCCTCATCTTTACAGTAGAGTAAATCAGAAGCAGCATCAGAAGGAACAGATGTCTCAGTGAACTGCTAATCACCACATAATTCTGTGTAACTAAGAAGCAATGAACAACTCTCCCCTTTTCTTTTCTATCATGTAGAGATTTGCACTCAATAAAGAGTTTCTTGCTTCTGAACCTCCTCCTGGCTCTTGTCTTCTGAATCTGGTGGGGGGTTTAATGGATTTTCTGCATGGTTTTCTCTCTCTCTGTTCGTTTCTCTGTGTGAGACCTCGTCTCCCGAGCACAACAAGGCATGGGATGCAGCGTTTCTCAGAGCATGTGAACACGCCGACAGGTCAGACTCTGCAGGGCTGCTGGAATGGGGAGGATGCATGCATGGCTTTGATGCTCCTTGTATAATTGCTCACAAGTACCACTCACCACACGGACTCACAAACACGCACCATAGTGGGCATAGCAACAGGAATGTGCCTCTCTGTGGTCAAAGGCTGTCCTTAGCAACAGCTTATGTTTCAAATTAATTTTAGGGTGATTTAAATGTATTTAAAATAGTTTCTTGTTACAAGTCAGATAAAATAATAGATAATTCTCTATTTTATTAAGATTGGTCATTCTATAATTACATGATTATGGAATACTGTAATTATAGGATGATAACAAATGTGTCGCTTTTAACCTGAAGTTCTTAGATTCTCCACTAGAGGGCAGGAAATGTGTTTAATGCTTTGATGAAGCAGGGTTCTGAGGAAAGTACTGACCATATAGTAGGTGTCAAAACAGCATTTAAGAGTTAAACAATTGTACTTTGCTTAAAATAATTTTCTGCTGTGACGTGCAAGAAAAAATATTTTTCCATTCTAACATATTTTTTGTTATTCTCAAATAAGAAAAGTGTTTTTTTCCACATTTGTCCCTTCCAGAACTTGCTTTGTTCTTTACAGAATGTCAGAAGTACAAGTAAAACAGTCAGACGTAGATAAGCAGACAGACTTTTAGTGATTCTGAACATTTCTGAAAAAAAAAAGAAATTTAATGTTGGTAGAAATTTAACAAGGTGGGACAAAATATCTTTTTTGCGTTTGTCTCCCTGATGTGTTTGTCCTTCAGGGCTTCCGTACATCATTACTGCAAATACCCATAACTTCTGAAACAATGAATGTTAATAAAATTATAGAAGGTCAATTTCATTTTAATTGCTTCTACTTTATGCAGATGCTATTAGATTAATAATAGATTAATTAACTAATAAGGGTCTGCAAAGCTGCTGTGGTCTAAAACTATAGAGGCTTTAAAAAAACTTCGTTTTCATCTTCATGAATTAATCTGAATATTTAAAGAACACAAAACTATTGAGACACATGCAGAAACACATAATCTGAACTTCTGCTCCTCTGCAGGTGTTTGACTGGCAAGAGGAGCGACCTGGAGCAGAAGGTCAGAGTGATGAAGGATTCAGTCAAGTCAAGGAGAGGGGGTGGACCCAGTCAGAAGAGTGGATGATGGTAACGGCCAGACGGGTTCAGGAACTGGACCTGGAACCTCTGGACTATGACCTGGACATCAGTCGAGAGGTACGACTTCTCACTAGTTTCTGAGTTTCAATCTGTTGACCTCCAGATGTTCAGGTCAGCTGGAGCGGAGGAATGAGACTGAAGACTCGACCAGCTGGTTTAAATAAGACTGTCTGTTCTACACGCAGCTGTCCAGACCTGAAAAGGTTCTCATCCCAGAGCGGTACGTAGAGTCTGATCCAGAAGAACCTCTGAGTCTCGAGGAGCTGGAGGAGCGCTCCCGTCGAGCCGAGCGCATCAAGAATCTTCTAGCCAAGTCCAGGTACTCGGACTGGACCCTGGGCTCAGTCCGATACGCCCTGAAATGGGCTGTTTATCATGATGCTCACTGTGTGTGTGTGTGTGTGTGTGTGCTCCTACAGTGTTCAGATCATGCAGCCTTCAGCATCACCTGATTTCACTGAGCTAGACTCGGCTCTGCAGCAGCAGGAGAGGATCATGAGTGTGTCCCACGCTCTGGCCTCAGAGGCGTCACGCAAGAGCAAACTGGTGGCAGGTCAGTTCAGAAGCACGTAGATCAGGGCACCCCCACAGGGTTTTATTAACTTTAATAACACAAGCTGACTCCTATCTGACACATGTTCAAGCAGCTTGCATCAAGTCACTTTAGCTATTTCTGCAGCAGCATCCAAAGAGGAACTCATTAGTTCATTAATGCTGTCTGATAAAACTCAAACTGTAATAATTAACTATTTTAATGAGCTTCAGATGCTTTGAGGTGCGTTTGGCTGTTTGAGACTCTTATTGTGAAGGGTGGTTTTACCTGGGGGGCCAGTGGGGTGGGCGCCACTTCTGTGGTAGTCAGACCATATCACATCAAATAAACACAAAACGGTTTAATTCTATCTGTAATTAAATCAGATGTTTGCATGATATACGTTTGATTACTCTGGTGTGTGTGTGTGTGTGTGTGTGTGTCTAATCTACATCATGTTTTTGATCCGTCCCCAGCTAAAGCTGCTGCCGATCACTGACCCACAGGATCTCAGGAGGAACTCTGAACGTTTTGAAGGAAGCATCAGTTGGAGGAATGTGATTCACTCAGAAAATCACTTTAGTTTTACTAATAAGAACCCAAAACATATTTTTAACAGATTTTATAAATAATTTCACCAGGTTTTCTCACATTTCATACTAAATTATGAGTGATTTTGATTTATTTCTCGCTAATATGCATTTACCTGCTCTGCAGTTTGGTTTGTATTATTAAAACCAAACAGTCTGCAGTAGGAATGGTTGCAGATATTTATTTATTAACTGAACTGAGATGATTCTGCTTTATATTTTTAACTTTCATATCACACTACTGTTCATTCACTCTGAATCATTTTGTTAGAAAACACGTAATCAGTTGAAGACACTGAAAATAAACATTAAGAACTAAATGATTTGTTTTCTGTTTTTCTATAAATTAAATGAACAATATTTTTATAGAATAGAATAAAATTTCTATCCTATATAAAAAAAACCACCATGTTGATTTAAAGAAGCAAACGAAAGAGTTTCTGGTCCTTTTGGTGACGTTCTCCTGATCAAAGGTGACTTCAGGTGTTTGAGGTTTCAAGAGATGTGAAGCTGAAAGATGATAGAAGAGCCCAGAATACCACTTTGATCTTTTAGTGTTACCTCACCGGGGCGGAAAAGAAGGGTGGGAGCTAGATGCATTTAAAAACAGGTGAAACTCGAAAACATAGAATATGATGCAAAAGTTCATTTATGTCAGTAATTCAACTTAAGTGAAACTAATACATGAGACAGACTCATTCCATGCAAAACCAGATATTTCAGCCTTTATTAGTTATAATTGTGATGATTATGGCTACAGCTGATGAAAACCCCACATTCTAAATCTCAATTAGAACATGGTGAAAATGTTCAGTATTGACTCAAGCTGTCACTCTGATCAGCTAATGAATCCAGAACACCTGCAAAGGGTTCCTGAGCCTTTAGATGGTCTCTCAGTCTGAGTTCAATTACTGAAATAACAGACTTTTGCACCATATTCTAATTTTTCCAGTTTCACCTGTATCTAATCAGCCAATCAAATTGCAGCATATGGACGACCTGCTGGAGTCCAAACTGCATCAGAACAAAGGAAAAAGGGCGATTTAAGCAGTTTCAACATTACATGGTTGTTGGCAACATGGGCCGGTCTGAGTAGTTCATAACCTGCTGATCTACTGGGATTTGAACCCACAACCATCTCTAGGGTGTGTCTCCTGTCAGCTAACGACTGAGGCTACAATTCACACAGGATCATCAGAACTGGACCAGAAGAGACTGGAAAACCCTTTCTGGTCTGATGAGTCTGGATTTCAGCTGCAACATTCAGATGGCCGGGTCAAAATTTGGTGTTACTAACACGGATCCATCCTGGCTTATAGCAATGCTTCTGCCTGATGGAGGTGTAATGATGGTGGTGTTCTGGTCCCTTTGGACCCCTCAGTACCACATGAGCCTGGTTTAAACCCCACAGCCTACCTAAGTATTGTTGCTGACCATGTCCATCCCTTTATGACCACATGGACCCATCTTCTGATGCTACTTCCAGCAGGATGATGCACCATGCAAAAATGGGTCAGGTGTTCACAGCAGGGCAGGCATTTTAATTATAAATGTGAAGTCCTGATCCCAGCATTAGAAACGTTCATAAAGCTCAGTTGTATTGTTGAGAGATGAGTTTGTTACTTTAATAATTATTACTAATAAACCATCCTATATTAACAATAACAGAAACAGCCCACTGCTTTCCCAGTACTGTGGGTTTTAGCTCATTTGAATTAAAGCCTGGTTATAAAAAAAACTCAGATAGACACCAGTTATTCTTTAGTGAAGCTGCTTCTAGGTTTTTTCTGCACCAAACAAACTCAGCCATCACACAGCCCATTTTATGTTCACTCAGAGCATCATCAGCAAACATCTGAACTCCTTTTTATTAGTTTTCAAAAGAAGTTACAAAACTCTCACGTCTACACAAATCATGCTGGATGGCAGCTAATCCTGTTTCATGTGAGAAAACTCGAGGCAGAATCAGTGACTGTTAACGTGTTCAGCCTAAATAAAAACTGGTACTTCTGCCATTTTAACACTGCTTAAGACCACATAATCATAAACAAAGTAAAGGTTTTCGCCCAAACACTTGATTCTCCCACAACAATATCCATCTGGATGAGTTCTGGAGAATCTGTCCTAATGTAAGAATAAAAAAAACTAACCCCTGCTGTTTCCTAACACCTCGCCCTACAAGGATTTTACAATGGCCACCTTGTAACCGCGTTTCTGCTCCTCCGTGTTGCCGTCTGAGCTGTGTTTTGTATGTTCTGGTGTTTTTTCTTTGGGACTGTGTTCGGGGTGTTTGTCCTGAGCCTCTGTGGGACGTTCTTCACCTCTGGACTTCTCTGGCTCGGTGACGTCTGTCTGGCCGTCCACAGCTGGGACGTTTACGGACTCTGGCTCTGGTTCAGGCTGAGGAAACAGAAACAGGAGGATCAGTTTCTCTGCTATAACTCTCTCTTATTCACCGCTGAGGCTTCAGCTATCAAGTACTTTAGTAATCGAGTACTCTATACAGTAATTCATCAGTTATCAATACTTAGATATTAGGGTGTAACAGCACATGCATTCATGTTCAGATTCTTCGGTACAGACAGAGGCATACTTAGTTCACACACAGAAGCAGTGTTGCCACAGTTACCTAAGAAAAGTAATCAGATTACAAAGTTTTTTTTACTGATTACTTGATTTTAAAAGTAACTAAATTAGATTACAAGTTACTTTATCAGTTACACTCAGTACAAAAGTCCAGCCTTTGTTGTTTGGGAATAAAATGAAAATAATAAATGACCAAACTACACATGTAAATACACACACCAAAAACACCTATTATTTATTTATTTATTAGAAACCCTTTTCAGTCCACATGTGTCGTGTATGCCTCTGGCCAGAAACGAGACATCAGGATGTCGGTTAGTCTCTTAAAGGATTTGTGTTGTTGATAAAGTTGGTGATGGATCTGTAGAGCTAAGCTAACATCACCAGAATCTCCTTGTTTGTTTATTAAGATCCCCATTAGCTGCTGCAAAACAGCTCCTATTCTTCCTGGGGTCTCCTTTTTAGTAATCATCAAACAATTTGTTATACATTAACATACTGTACACACAAGTTATTCACACACACAAACGCACTCACATACAACCTACATAAACATACAAAACCCTCCAAAAAACTCAATATGTAAAGCCAAAAAACAAAATCTATACATTAACCTCAAAACACAATTTACCTCCACACACCTTTCTCTGATAGATGTAGATACCCATAAGTAAACATATATAGACATATACAATACATACATACATCTATACTTATCCAATTTACATTCTTTATCTTTGGGTAAACAGAAATATCTGAAGCTTTGTCTGACTGACGACAACAGCTGTTTTCTTTAATAAAACAGAACTTTGCTTCTGTTCTTAATGAAAAAGACACAGAATCAGCCTGAAGGCAGGTGAGTTCCTCATCTCTGTGTCTAAGTGATGTTGGGAACCCAGAATCCAACAACTTGTGATTCTTTTAGTAAAAATTTGTAAAGATCAGTAAAATGAACTGATTTTCATCTTGACACTGACTCTGTGCCTAAAGGTGCTATTTTACGTAGTGTCATCAGGTAGAGCTGAGCACACACATCCACATACATTTTTATTAACTGTACTTGAAGCAGGAAGAGTCAGGACTCTGGTTTTTGTTGGTCTCGTTGTAAACGTGTTTACAGGAAGTACCGAGTTAACCATCAACATGCATATAAAGCTGGTAAATTGCACTAATAACATTTTACTAAAGTGAAAGTGTTCATGGTTCCACCAACTCTTGGCCTGAAATGACCTCTCACCTCACTGAAACCCAGACCACAATGTCTCCGGTTCCTTCCAGATAGCTTTCCGTCCATGCCTTGCTGGTACTGCATCTCCAGCTCATCGTTCATCTTCCTGTCTTCCTGCCCTGCATACGAGACACAAGTCACAACAGGCACACCAAGGCCCCACACATCTATCCATGAGCAGATAGACCTGTGGTTGCAGATGTGGAATGGGACGCAGGATTAATTGCAATGAGCATAAGGATAATGCAGTGTTGGTAAGTAGAACAAGTAATTCAGCGTAATATATTTTAACATTCTTAGAACAAATGTTGCATTTTTTACAAAATAAAACAAAGAAACTCACCAGTACGGAAATGGGACGTTGACTTGTGGTCGCCAATGACCAGACGCCCCGTGTGTTCTTTCTGGAGACAGAGAATAATAATTTAGCTCCACTGTAATCTGTCTGCCTGGTACAAGATCAAATCTTTTAGATCTCATCTCCTACAAACCTTGCTTGCACCCATCAGCCGTAAAAACTTTTGCTTTCTCTCATCACTTCCCAGATCAGCTGCTTCCCACTGTGTGGACCCATCCTGCCAAGAAAAAACACTGTTACCATAAACAAGTTACTGTTCAGCCATCAAGGAACCAAAAAATAAAATAAAAATATACTTGTTTTACCCTCAAGCATGAAGTACCTGGTATACATGTGACTGACTGACTGACTCACACACACACACACACACACACACACACACACACACACACACACACACACACACACACCATGAGGCATGTTTGTTAAAATGTAATCCTACTCTACCACTTAATCAAATCTTCTAGAAAGACGCACGATATAAACTCATATAGTGTTTTTTTAGTACTAGTTTGCAGAGCCAGAGATCAACCCCCCCAGAATAAAACTAGCAAACGTTCTGCAATTTAACCTCGAACCCATCATCTCAACCTGATTTTTGTCTAAAAGAATCATAAAGCGTGGTCCAATTTACACGAAAAATATAAGTCAGCTTGAAAGTGTTTTAAAACTTTTTTCTGAGTCTTAGCACCTTCAGATTCATAATAACGCTCATCTTTTTAGCTGGCTAACGCGATGCTAACCATCATGCATAAACGATTGCTACGTTTTAATATAACTTTTTAGAGTTTTACTCACTTGTGACGGAGAAGCTGGTCGTTTTGTGCCGTGTTTATCACCCGGGGAGCTCATTGCATACTAATCCTTTTTAAAACAGTACGAAACAATTTCATATGACCAAGAACACGCTAGCTTGATTTGTCAACAAACGCCAAGTATCCGGTGTTACGTCGAGTTGTGTCCCTGTGAAATATTGGCAACAGAGAAAGGTTCCCCCGCTTAAATGTAACATTTATGTTTTTGTGATGCATTCTTTGTATATAAATTTAATGCAGAGCTCTCAGCTTTAATTTAAAGTTGTTAGAAAAGTGTGATTGTGCTATTAGTGTAAAATAATCTAAGACTAATCAGGGATGCCAACTGCGAGAAGGGAGAACTGACGCCCTCCAGTCGCGAAAAGATAGAAGTAAACTCTGGTTCTGGCTTTCGAAATTAAATTCGCCCGCCCTCTAGCGGACAAAAGCTGTTACTAAAAACACTGTCATAAAGTTAAACAGGACATAAGTCATCGGCACTTCCTGTATATTCAAAATAAAACATACCACCTAAAAATTACTACGGGTTTAAATTAGCATTAAAAGCATAAGTTGGTCTAAATAACAGGGAAATCAGAACGTCTTCACTTATACAAACTACTTAACTACTAAAGCTCAATTAATCAATGTTAATTATCTCTGTCAAACAAGATTAAATGAACAAGCCAAAGCAGGAACTATCAGCAGCTAGCTACAGCACTACAAACTTTTATTTCAACAGGAAAATCATTAATTTATTTGGATTTCACAATGAATGTATAAACTACTCAAAACTAAAATAAAGAGCCAAATACAACAAAAGTAACTATTAACAATAGAAATGCAATTCTTGTTTGCTGTTTGTTCTTTGTCTAAATAAACTTGTAATTTATTTACTTGTAATATTGGATTTGATTTGATTGATGGCCA
This sequence comes from Aphyosemion australe, assembly GCA_006937985.1. NCBI lineage: Eukaryota > Metazoa > Chordata > Actinopteri > Cyprinodontiformes > Nothobranchiidae > Aphyosemion > Aphyosemion australe. Next base: position 1,359,518 of record SSNS01000136.1, read on the forward strand.
CATCCTCTCCCAATAAGTGATTTATATGTTTTATTTAGGTCATCTGGATGGAAACACGCTGACGCAATCGTTCACAAATGTCTGGCTTTCGAGATTAAGGATTATTCCGCCCTCTAGCGGACAAAATGGGTTACTACAGACAGTCCATAAAGTTAAACAAGACAAAACTCATTAGCACTTCCTGTACATTCCTTCAAAATAAAACTTAAAATTACTACGGGTTTTTAATTTGTGTTAGCACCGTAGTAAGTTTAAATAACGGGAAAGCCAGAACGTTTTCACTTATACAATCTACACAACAGCTAAAACTCGACAAACCTATTTCAATTATCTGTGTTTTACAACAGAGTACATCAACTAGCTAAAGCAGGAAGCAGCTATAGCTTTTTTTGCCCTGAAAAACGTTATTGAACAAATATTAAGTATACAAACAAACAAATTGTATACAAGAGTGAACATAACCATAATCATAACCATAAAACATAGCAGATCACGCGCCCTCTGGCGGCCACAGGGCAAAACTAAATTCACTGTAGAGGGATTTTATTCTTAATAAATCAAATTAAGTTATTAATAGGTAATTTAAAGTAAATATATTTAGTTACAAATTTTCACAAGCATGATGTTATAGTTTCTAATCAAAGATGTCAAATATAAAACTATTTATTAGTTCAAAGACTGATAAATACCCAAATGCATCTAATAAACACTCAGACATTGATACAGATATTAATTTTTTGTTTAAAGAAAGGTCCATATTTTGTTTTAAACAGGAAAAACATTAGAGTAGCCTATTTGGATTTCACAGTGAATGTATAAATTACTCAAATAAATTAAATAAAACCCCAAAACAACAAAAGTAACCAGCAACAGAATATAAATAAGTTATTTTTTACTAGCCTGGCAAGCCATCCTATATATGTGAATATAATATAATCGGTTACTCCCGCTCTGTGATTGGCCCAAAATATAGAGCGCTGTGATTGGCCCAACCAAAACTATAGAGAGCTGTGATTGGACAGCCACAGCAGCGGATCAGGCTGCAAGGTGCCTAGACCAAACTCTGCAAAGCAAGAATTTGGTCTAGTTCACTAGACTAATTTTTTAATGTTTGTTTGTCTAAATAACTTTTAATTTAAATACTTGTAATCTGTCATTTGATTTGATTGATGACCACATGATCTGTCTATAAGGGTTGGGGTTTAAATATTTTATTTAGGTCAACTGGATGGAAACACGATAAATCAGGCCCTTCCTCAACTCACACCTATGAGGGACGCACCCACTTCTGTCACGGAGCTGGCATGGAAACAAAACTACCCTCAGGGGGGCTGAAAAAACCATGCTGTACAGAGCTGTTTTAGGCTGAGTAGTGCCCTTCGAAAAACACCTAGCTGGCTTTTGAGAGTAAGGATTTCCACCCTCTAGCGGACAGAAGCTGTTACTACAGCTAGCGTTCATAAAGCTAAACAAGACAAACCTCATTAGCACTTCCTGTACATTCCTTCAAAATAAAACATACCACTTAAACATTACTACAGGTTTTAAATTAACGTTAACAGCATAGTTAATCTAAAAAACGGGAAAGAACACACACACACACACACACACACACACACACACACACACACACACACACACACACACACACACACACACACACACACACACACACACAGAATCTACACATCAATTTAATCTAAATAGATTAAATGGTGTCTTCCAGACGATGTTCATATTAAAGGCTATAGGGTTGTATTGTTACAGAAAAGAATGAAAAGCTTTAAATGAACATTTTCTGCTCTTTTCCACTTAATGTGTGTTTGCTAAATAAACAACTCAAACAAATGGAGGGGATTAAAACAGTCTCTTACTGGAGGAGAAAGAACAATTCAATCATATAAAGCTGATTTTATAAAAGTTTTCTATCAGTTTGAGTCTAAAAGGTTTGCTGATGATTTTTGGTGACTTCATAGGATTTCATAGCCTCTATCTAATTTAGTTGTCAGAATGTGGCATTGTGCATGAATTAGCTCTTAGCTAGCAGTAAACAAGTCTGAGTGCATAAGTGACGGATGTGTCAGCTAACAGAGTTATTCTGCAGGACACTGCTGTCCTTCATCAGGGACAGACTCCTTCACATATCTTAGTCATGGTTCTCACAACTTCTAGCAAATAGTTTTAAAGCGTTTAAAGAGTAGAGTCACATCTGAGTTCACCTGTCTGACAGCAGAAGTTTGGATCTAACCGGGTCATAAAACAGGACCATGATCCCACACACAGCAGCAGATCTACAGGCAGAATCAAGGTTCTGTGATGGTCCAGTAGAGTCCAGACCTCCACCTGACTGAGACCTTCAGACAGCGGAGCAGAAAGTAACGTCTGCAAAATGTTAAAAAGTAGCTTAAAACACATTTCCTCCACATAACGAGACAGACTGATGAAGTCAGGCAGAAAACAAAAGCTGCTGAGAACTGTTGCTGCTGGAGGAGGTTCCTACTGGAGTAGAAGTTTCTCTTCTGTCTGGTTCTTGTTTTATGAATACTGTGATGACACCTGTTGTGCTGGGTACAGACTATTTGAATCATTTTTAGCTGGCAAGGATCAGATCATTTTATTATGTCCTGATGTGAAACAAATCTGAATTACTGTCATTTAGATGATGCAACCATAAGAGCCAGTGATTCCTTGTGCTGGTCCCAAGTCAAGATAAAGCAGAGGGTTGTGTCAGGAAGGGCATCCGACATAAAAGCTAATCCAGCTCAAACCTGCAAATGAGGATTTGGTCAAGGCCAAGGAGACTTGGTGGTGGAATGAAAAAGTCCAGGAGCATTTACAGAGAAAGAAGTTAGCTAAGATGTTTAGGTTCTCTTTGGGAGTGACAAGGATGAATAGGATCAGGAATGAGTCCATCAGAGGGACAGCTCATGTTAGATGTTTAGAGATAAAGTCAGACTGAGATGGTTTGGACGTGTCCAGAGGAGAGACAATGATTATATGATAAATGACCCGCACTTGTATAGCGCCTTTCAGAGTCAGAGGACTCCAAAGCGCTTTACACTCCAGTGTCTCATTCATCCATTCACATGCTGATGGTGATGAGCTACAATGTAGCCACAGCTGCCCTGGGGCGCACTGACAGAGGCGATTAGGTAGGTAGGAGGATGCTGAGGGTGGAGCCACCAGGCAGGAGGCTGAGAGGAAGACCAAAACACAGATTCATGGATACTGTCATGTCCTGTGTCCAAGTCTCCCCAGTCCTTTCCAGGGGTTCTCCCTTTTCCCAGGTCTCCTTGTGTTTCAGGTCCCTTTAGATTTTTCATTCATTTAGTTTAAACATTCATCCCCTACTGCAGTCACCTTGCCCCAGCCCTTTATTGTTTTTCCCCAGCATTCATCTAATTGTCCCATTAAATAATTCTTTCATCTTCCCTTCCTAGTGTATTCAGTCTAGTTGGTATTTAGTTTAGTTCTCCTCCTCATGTGTCCTTAACCTTTGACCCCTGTGTTCCTTAGCTGTTTTCCCTTGCCTATGGTCATATTTTCTCCCACTCTTAGTGTTTTCCTCCATTTAGCTTTTGTTGTGTTCATTCCCTTTGCTCCTCTGTTTTCATTAATGATCCTGTTAAGTTAATCAGTTCCAGTGTCTACCCTACTTTCTCCTAGTCTTTCAGTTTTAGTAATCTCAGCTTTTCTTTCTCTGTGGCTTGTTTTTCTGAATTGCATTATAATCGTTTTATTTTTATTCTCCTAACGTTTTAGTTTCCTGTCCTTGGTTATTGTTTGTATTTGTTGTGTCTTTGGCTTCAGTAGAATCATTTTCCTCCTGTTGTCTTTGTATTTTTTCCTCCCTTCCCCAGAGCTAAATAATGACACCTGTCCATCATTATCATCAGTACTCATCACACCTGTTGCTTGTCTCCACTCACCACCTCAGTGTATTTAAACCCAGTCATCTTCACAGCTCCTTGTCCGGTCGTTGTGTGTGTTGTCCTCATCCTTGTGTTTGCGTGCCTCCCTGTTGCTCCTGATGTTTTTGTTCCTGCTCCAGATGTTTTTGTTCCTGCTCCAGACCACTGCTTAAATAAACATTTTATTTTTTGAACCATACCTGCTGGATTTTCATGCATCTTGGGTCCTGCTACAACCACCACTTCATGACAGATACGGTGAAAGAGGGCATGACGTTAGTGTGAAGGTAGAGGATGTAGAAGACAGGGTTAAATGGAGACAGATGATTGGCTGTGGCGATCCCTGAAGGGACAAAACCAAAGAAAAAGAAGACTCTAAAACACAAATGTGGTCTCTGTTACCTACAAAAGTGCAACTGAACAGAAAATGTTGAGGTTGTTGCAGCTTTATTGGAATTGGGTTAAATCTGTAGATGTCTTATAATCAGTAAACCAGAACTTAGCTCCTTTTGTTGATGTGTGTCTTTTTGTTGCTGACATTAGGAATTCAGGCACAATGAGTGAAGGAGTCACATGATCTGTAGTAAAACACAACGGGCAGATAAACAAACTGCTTTTAAAGTTTTACCCGACTCAGCCGCTCACGCATCCTCAGAGAGCGTTGTTTACATTTAGAGTCTTTTAGCTGCGCTGCCGTCATCATTTAAAACAGTAACAGTCAGGGCAGGGAGGTAAAAACGATGACAGTCACAAGCAGACATGTGATTCTTGTAAAGATAATGAATGGTGGGAGGAAAAGGCCCAACAACACTGCTGCATGAACTCTTTCCTCACTAAAAGAAGAAAAGGTTATGTCTGTGACGGTTTGGGGATGTGAAGGCAGCGGTGTGCCGTGTGGCTACAGTTTACATCCCTTTTTTATCCCCACTTGTTTTAGTTTTACTTTGTGTTTTAGTCAGAGCAGGAAGTGAAGCTGGATTTGAAAGTGACACGTTGCTTCAGCGTCTCATTCACAGGTTAGGGTTGAGTCTGGAACTAAATCACACTGAAATACAATGTTTTTACCCACAGTAGCTCTGGGCCGGCTCATGTAGAAACGATGATACATCCAGTGAGATACCAGACGTAGCACATAGCCATTGATTTCCAGTGTGAGGTTTGGTTTCTTGTTGCTGTTTATTTGAACATTTGAAAAGGATTTTAAAACTATTTGCCCATGAAAAATGAACTTGCGTGGCTCAGGAGCATGTTGCGCTGTTGGCGGTTGTACTACCAACCAGAGAAAGTTACATTTGTGGCTACAAGAGCGATGTTTGGAACACGCACCTCGGACTGAGAGAGAGAGAGTGGCTGCATTCCACTTTGGCTGTGCATCAGTGCATGATGACCCAGCCTTTCCTTGTCTAACTGCATTCTCAACCTAAAATAAAAATAGTTCATAAATATATACACACACTTTAGACCCTAAAAATAATGTGATTGAATTATGCTTTAAACAATCAGACAGATAATTAAAACAGAGCTCAATGTTCAACATTATACATGATCAAATGCGATGAAATGATCATTAAACCTGTCGTAATACATGACCATCCTGCTGTTTGAATTTAACCTGAGGTAGAAGCTAAAACCCAGGCTTGGTGATGAGGGATTTCAGGCTCTGACTCGGCTCTACGTCTGCTTTTAAAGAGGAGCTAGAATGCAGTTAATCAACCATCTAAAACAGCTTTGAGCGTCTAAAAAGCATCAGAAATGGTCTTTAGGCTTCCATCTGTCCCAGGAGCCCTGATACAGGCCATTCTAAACCCCCTAAATCAGCCTTGCTGTGAAAAGAGCTGTTAGCCCCTCCCACTCGGCCAGGACATGAATATGATAATGAGCTGCTTGCTGATTGGTTGGTTCCCCCAGAAGGCCTCAGACACTGGAGACATGCAGGTTTGAGGAGGAAGGGCTCCTCCTTGTGAAGTGCTAAGGAAGTCTTTCTCAGAACAGAAGTTTTTCTTTCTTTTTCAACTTTCTACACACGGCCTTGACTTTTGGCATGCTACTTTTGAACACCCAATATGTCTTTATTCAACAACAACAAGGAAAATGTTGGTTTACATACTAGATTGTGTCCCACCTCTTTCAAAAAAACATGACCAACCTTATTACTATGTAGGTACTGATAAGCCCAAGCTTTTAAGATTGTTTATTCCCTCATCGTCGAATGTAACTGAGTTCAGAAAGTAGCTAAAATGCTACTGTATGTTAGCTTTGGCCAGATTTTCATATCCTCCTCTGGTGTCCTGTTTGAGCTATGACAGCCGGTGTTCACACCTGGTTTACATCTCTAAAAGACCATAAAAAGTGGATTAGCATAAACGGATCACACATCCATCTATGGTCCCAATGTAAACAAATGCTGGCCCGGAGGTAGGTCGCATATTTCATGCAAAAGATCTTGGGGACTAGGAATAAGGTGGATTAGATTCCTGACTTTCTTGGTCTTATTCTGTATTTTTTACAAAGGAAAACTGGAATGGAAGATCCAAAACATTACAGTTACAATGGGAATGAAAGTAACAGCTGAACAGAATTATAGAGAGCTGTGAAAACACATTTGCCTCCTTAGAGTGTTTTAACCTGTCCACCTTCCAGAGCAACAAGCACAATATATGATAAAATATTATCGTTGACACTATTGAGATGTTATTTTTTCCCAAATAAAAGTTATTTTTGTGACCCATTTCTTCAACCCGGAAAAAAGATGCTTGGATTAGTTGAAATCTTGCCTCCACTCACGTGAATTCCACAATAGTACACAGTTGCAGACCCGAAGACTGCAGATTCACGCCAACATGTCCCACTCAGCGATTGCCGAGTGGGACAAAGTGCAGACTAGATAAGAAAGAAATCACTTCTTCACAATTTTGGAGATTAAACTCCCTGCTAGCTACATGGAGAGACAGGGCGTTCGTGTTTAAGCCTAGTTTATACTTCTATGTCAGCAACTTTGATCTCACACGCTCACGTAATGTGGGAGACGTTTTCCTTTTATACTTCTCCGTTGGTGTCAGTGTTGTGAAGCAGTTCTCTGCCAGGACAGCAGGGGGCGTAGACCTTTTCTGGCAGGTCTGCCTACCATTGCAGTGATGTCTCTGGTCAACGATACCTTATTTACTTCAGCTTGTAAACGCAAATATAAAGGAGGTGTGAATTTAAAATGAATTTTAGATTATTATGCTGAATTTGTTCATATTTTGTTAAGTAAAGTTTGGAAAAAAAAACTTGTAAACACCACTGAAGGAGCAATGGGCAACAGAGGGCGAGTTTCCACTGAGCTAGAACTGCTTGATCTTAAACAATAAAACATTTGTTACAAAGAATTCAACGGCAGCAAATGTGACAGTGGTGTTGGTGGAATGTCTGTCCACCAACGCCACCGCTGTTGTTGGGCCAACCAATCACAGACGTGTGCTCCGCTTTGTGTTTGATGGATAGTTAAAAAAATTGGGCTCTATTCCGTCGGTCCTTGTGTGCCTGCTGGAGAGTCCTTGCATCGTCAGATGATGACACTGTGTCTCTGCACCTCTGCAGACAAAGAAGTATAAAATAGGCTTTAAGGTTGGTTTATGCTTGACGCGTCCGCCAGGTCCGCGTGTCCTCCGCGCGGCCCAAAGTTTCCGCACACCTAGGAAATTTTCTAACTACGTGGACGGTCCTGTGCGGAAAAACATGGCGGACTGGCAAGAGCTCGCGGAGGATCGCAATTACAAACATCTCTATGATTCAGCCCGTGAAGATCACCGTGATCAAAATATTGTTAATAATTCGTGGAGAGAAATTGCTGTCACACTCAGAAAAGACGAGGAAGCAGTAAAAAAAAAAAAAACATCAGTGATTTCTACTTCTACTATGGTGTAGTGTTGGATGCATGCCGTAGAGCCCCATGCCGCCCCCTACAGTCTGGGAGAATATTGGCTCACAGCGGAGACAAGCTGCAGAAGGTAGGAAGGAACCATAAACGCTGCAAAGTCCGACGTGCGTTCCATCCGCACGTCTCATTTCCGCACGGAATGTACATGCATCAAGCATAAAGCTACAGTCCGGTGGAAGAGGGATCCAGACTCTATACTAGGATGGGGAGGAGCAAGGCATGATGATGTAACAATGTCCAATGCAGGCTTTTGCAATAGCTTAGCAGGGTATAGCAGAGCTGAAGGGAAGAAGCAGCTGGGACAGGAAAATGCACGCGTGAAGCCAAAAAAAGAGAGAAAATGAGAAAATAACAACATACCATGGTCAAAAACTTCAAATGGGTTTAGCATGATATAGTCCCTTTAAGAAATGAAATCATCATGTGCACCCTGTATTTAGAGGTTACTGGTCTGATGCTCAGTTTGAGTTGAAGTTTAACATTTCTCTAATTAAACAGTTTATTAAGTTAGTCTTAATTAAAACTAGTGGCATTTGTGTCACTTATGTTTTACTAATGAACAAGGATGGTATTAATTAGCTAAACATTTTTAGGATTTAAATCTCCTTCCTTCACATCTAAATGCGGAGCTTCTGTTATGGAGGAGGAGAAATGAAGTGCTTAAAGCGGACGAAAACTTTCGTCCGAAACCCGACACGAGTAGAGAGGCACCTGTACGCAAACGTAACATTTGTCCCTGAACGCCTCACCGCTCTGCTCTGATAGGTGGAGCTCTGGAGAACACCTACCGGAACACGGAGGAGGAGTTCTGACTGTTTTCACAGCTCAGGTGGACAGGACCCAAGAGGTTAGATTGTCTGAGATTTCTTATCGGCCGTGAGAAGAAGGTAAATCTGACCCAACTGGTGAGTTCCGATGGTTCTTCAGGAAGATTTCCTCATGATTGAAGTGTCGATACCATCGCTGGAGAAGGACGTTGATGAGTCGGGCAGGAATAAAAAGGTGAGCGACGCTTTGTCTCAATCATGGAACTCAGAACTTTACCTCTGTGGGATGAACGCGGATTAAAGAGTTTGGTTTTACTAGAGTCTCACTCGGTCCATGTATAAAGACTGACGTCACCAGGTGAGAGCGGTTATCTGCGCAGACCAAACTTCCATCCAGAGCAGCTGAAAGATCAAAACCCTCAAGTTCTGGCTTTAATTGTCTCTTAATCCTAATAATGAAGTCATTTGATGAGGATGAATCAGGTAGAAACTGTATGTGTTTAAAGCGCGCAGGTACATTTATTAGTATTATTAACTATTAGCCCTGTCAAACCAAACTAACCATCGCGGATTTTTAAACGTCAGCAGCACACCTGTAGAGGTGATTCTATGGTTTTACCTGTTTATATTTTACAACCCTGTGTGCTTTTGTGTTCTTTTAAAAATGAAAATAAAAAGGATTTACCTGAAATTAGAGCACCACCGCAGCCTGTTTGCTCCTGACATGCAGAACTTTGGTTAAAGTTCCTCTATTCTAATGATGTGAAGTCGGTCATCATTTCAAATCTTTCCTTAATTCTGTGAAATCTTCATTCAGGCTCATTGTTCTGATGAAGGGTGGATGTTTGTGACTGCAGGTTTAATATGGAAACAGCATTTTGCTGCTGGAGCCTGGACCACATATGCAGGGTCATGTCAATAACAAAGTGGAATACCAACAGGGAAGTAGCAATGATTGAGTTGAAGTCTCCAGTCTGCAGCAGCAGCAGCACATCAGGTCTGATCAAAGAGCTGATGGTGTTTTAAACCGTCCCACAGAGGAAATCAGCTTCATCAGAAGTTTTTTATACCTAAGATTAGATGTTTATATTGATTCATGTCACAAGTTAAAACTAAAGCATCCGATTTATGAATGAAAGTGATTTAAAAAGACAGTTTAATGACTGCTTTCTTATTTAAAACCAAATTTTCCACATGTATGTTTAAATCTTCACATGATGCAGAGGTGTGGAGGCACGACAGGTTCAGTCTTTGCTGTTTCCTTAAAAGGAAACATTTTAAAGCACATTTACTCAACTAATGGAGAAAAATGTGGTGAAAATGGGTTCTGAGCAGAGTTTCTATCTCCTTTTTGTAAACTGCTTCTAAAACCTCCCCTTTGTTCTGAGGGTCTATAACAGAGACATGCTCAGCCCTGATGAAGACCTATACAGATTATTAAAGTGGTGAAGAAATCAACATTTTCACTTCCTGATCATTTGAAGCTCTGAGTCTCCTCCTGCTGGAGAGGTGAAGGCATTACATCATCAGTGCGATGAGCAGCAAACCCCATGTGCTTCACATAGATTACTGCTTCAGCTGCTGCCTCCAACACGTCTCTGCTCTTTAGTTCAGCCAAAGTCTCGACATGTCTCCGTCTGCTTCTGCTGGACTAAAGTAAAGCTGTATTTTAGGGACCAGAGTCTGGACGTGGGCCTGGAAGTCACTGGTTTTAACAGCTGATTTGGAACCAGTCCTTCTTTATGTCTCACTGTGTCTTTTTCTTTCTTTTCTTTTGCAGCTTTTCAGAGTTGAAGTCTTGTTTAATGAGAGGAAACATTATGTGCTCAGAAGGAACAGTGAATTCCAGACTCTCCACAGAAAAGTATGCCAATCCAACCAGCCCAGCCCCACTTCAAACCCACACTTGCACCTACTGAGACAGTTTGTGGAGACTGAAATCACAATCTTCACGCAGCAGCAACCAAAAATCAAATCTCCAGGATTTCCATATTTACAGTGTAGATATGTATTTTACCTATTTTCCCCATGACTGTATTTAATAGCTTTAAAAGTCAACACATGGGTCAGAGAATTATAAAAAGTTGTCTCATGTGTTGGTGTAGGAGATTTTAAAGTCTCGTTGGTTCTCGTGCTGCCTGCAGCTCAGGAAGATCATCCAGACTCCAGACTTTCCAAGCAAAAGGAACCCCCATCTGAGGACCAAACCTTCGGAGCAGAGAAGGCAGGAGCTGGAGGATTACATCCAGGTAAGGCCACACACCCAGAAACAAGGGAGGAACCTTCATTCAACATCTTGGAGCAGAACTTTGAACAAGTCTTCAGAGATTCTGTATTGTGAAGGAACTCAGAGAAACGTCTAGGACTGAAGAATCTAGGATTCAAATGACTCCTAGTCAATTTCCCTGAAAGGTTTTGTTTCTTGGCCAGGAGATCATCTATCAGAATGAGGATGTGCCACAGGTGCTGCTAGACTTCCTCCACGTGAAACACTTCCACACGGGGAATAAGATCAGCAGCGCTGAGTAAGTCCAGGCAGTCCGCTCTCTCCTCAGATGCTGCACGAGTTAAAGGCATTCCTCTTTTTTTGGATTTGGGGCGATGCTGCTGCATGACACAAGCCAATAAAAGTATTCACATCACAAATCTGTTTCAGATTTCAGATTCATTTATTGTCATTCAGCAGCAATGATCTTCATCACTTTTAATTATATAGTTTAATTAGTTTTCTGATAAATGATGCCAGTATCGTAATTAAAGTTACTTAACTAAGTCACTGTGCGTTCCTGTTTTTGTCATTACCCCTAGTAAAAAGATATATTTACATTGCAAATGCAATAATTGAAACTTGTGTCACTGACAAAGTGTTATGTCAAATTTGAAGATGCACTTGGAGTCAGCATGGCTGTCATCATTTATTTATTTTTCCAGGAAATACATTTTAAGTTCAACTTAAATGTCAGGAGACACAATGTTGACGTTACTGTTAAAGGTAGAAAATGAGTTCCTGAAAAAGCCATTGGAGAAAGCTACGTTTTGAAAATACACAAACCAAAGGTCCAACCCCCTTTCCCCTCTAAGCCACGCCTCCAGAATACAAGAACACGCAATGTTTGTTCCCGAGGATTCGGTTTTACATTTTTGACTAATTTTGGCACCTTTTCTGCTATAGTTCCTATTGTAACACACCTACGCACACATTTAACAATTTAGTATGCTAGCTAATATTACACAAGGCAGCCCGGCTCCAGCTTCGCTTCCTGTTCAGCTGCTCTGAGCTGGAATGCATGATTTGCACACACAGAGGGGTATAAAACTAATATTAGTCTACCTGTTGGCTAATCCCCGCTGGAACAAACCAGTTGCAGAAAACTTGAGAGTCGATTGATCTAACATCAGGCCCAGTTTCCTCTAGGGGATCTAAATCAGCTGATCAGCCAGTCATCTGGGAAATTTCTAATAACTGTGTGGTCTGTTCTCAGGTCTGATGAGCTGGACAGTCAAGAATACAGGTTAGGTCTCTTTCTCTCTCTCTCTCTCTCTCTCTCTCTCTCTCTCTCTCGCTCTCTCTCTCTCTCTCTCTCTCTCTCTCTCTCTCTCTCTCTCATGTACTGTACTTTAAATAATCATATCAACCTGCATAGCAAAATTGAAATGAAATAAAAGTAACAAATTGTTCTTCCTGTAAAATCTATCATGAAGTGCTTTACAATGACGTACAAAGCAATATAACACAATAAAATATATATTCCCTGCTAGGATCCATTGCTCTTGGCTCCACTCAACTAGCCGTTAGCTTATCAGTATGGTCAGAACGGATCTTCGTTTCGCTCCCCTCTGCAGATGAGATATATTAGTTATTCACAACCTTTTACTTTCAGTCCAAACCACTAATTTAAAACCAACAAATCGTCCGACTCAAACTTTACATTATTTCTCTTAAAAGATTAATTATGGTTTTCATTAATTATTTATGAGACTGATGACTTTAGTTTAACTTTGCTTCCACAGACATCAGTTACCACATCAGCAGGTGTTGGGATTTTATCAGGATCCTTACCTCTCTGCCTGCTCATCAGGTAGGAAAGACCAGACTTCTGTTGTGGAGCACGCTGGTACACAAGTACTACCGCTCTAATATGTGGTACTGAAAAGCATTTCATGTGTTTTTCTGGTGTGTTTTTCTAAAAAGCAGCACATTCTCAGCTGGTTAAAATAAACCCTAATCTCTGTCTTGCAGGTCTCTCTGATATCGTTGTGGATGGGGTCCTACAGGGATTCTACCCCCGAAACCTTAGGGTCAGTTTCAGAGCCCCCACGCTCCTCGAACATGAGCCCACACCTCCAGCAGAGGCCTGAGGAGCCGGACACAGGCCTACAGGCAGAATTATGAATAATAAGCCAATAAAGAGCTAACATAACAGAGCCAGTTCTCAAAGAAACACAAACCAAGGCTTTGATGTAATCATGCTCCACAAGCTCTGCTTTCAGCAAATTTCCGGTTTTGAACATTTTTTATAATTCAGCTTCAATCTGTGTTGCAAATCTTAAATATGTGCCCATAAAAATGTCTGTTAACCATTTCTGCAGCACCAGAGTGAGCAAGGTGACAGTTTATTAGAAGATGCTGAGCTAAATTGTAACTCTTAGCTGTTTCTGTGTGAACATCTTGTTGTTTACAGTCCAAGTAAACATGTGACCTAAAGGTGTTTGCTTTGGGAAACTCAATTAGGAAATCCACCAAGCACAGATGTAATGCCCAATGACTGATCTTTGAGTTTAGACGTATACACTAACATGAGTTTTAGTTTTGATACATTTTTGTTTGTCTTCTTTCGTATGATTTTTATATTGAGGTTTTAATAAAAGAATAAAACCGACTCAACCTGTGGTCGTTCTGTGTGAGTCCATGAGAAAACAGCCCTCCTGCCTGAGTTGACCAGGCTGAAGGAGCTAGTAGCTGAAGGAGTTCAGTGGGTGGAGAACAGAAACACGGGTGACAGATAGCCAGGAGGAGCAGAGGGCGCCTCATTCAGATTCATTTTAATTGTTTGAAAGGCTGCAGCTTCAGATGACGTCACATTCTACCTGTTTTTATACCAGGTGAAGCATGATCACAAGTCTTCTTGACAGGTTTTATAACAGCAGATCAATCGCTTTCCTGCGATACTCGCATCACATATGAATGTCAACAGAATCAACAGAGCCCCTGCGTCAATGCATAATGGCGTTGAATGTCTCCGAACTGACAGACGAGGTATAAATCAGGCTGAAGAAGTGATTTTTTTATATAGCGTCTCTCAAGATAAAAATCACGAGGTGCTTTACAAGAACAAAAATAACATTTATTTCAAAAAAGTGTAATAAAAAATGGGGAAAAGGAAAAACATAAGATTAAAACTGTTTTGGCCCCCAAAATGAGTTTTGAAGGTGATCTGAATTGTATCAAATAAACAAATATTACATGCTTATAATTTATTGCTTTAAGTTACAAATGTGTAGTGGGAAATATCTACCTACATTTTTTAAGCCCTTTGTTTTGTTTTTTATGTGACTGTTTTCCTGTCCTGCTGTCTTTTTGCTGCATCTCCTCTCAATACTCCAGAAAAACTGCTGCCTGGCTTCTTCCTTTTTCACCTCATGAGCTACTTTTGAAATAAGCAGATCAAAAAGACCTCAGCTTTACGTTCTCGTGACTACAACTGGGCCTAACATTTAGAAGTCTAAGGCCCCAATGACTGTAGACGACTTCCCTGGGTGTGGACGTAGGAGATGATGGTTGAAAAGTAGCCAAGGAAATTAGCTAAAACCATTCAGATCAACCTTCACGACTGAGGTACGTCCCTATCTGATCACACAATCCTTCATATTTTGAACCATGGTGGACTTCACAGAAAAAGACCAAGGTGGGCTCCTACTGGAATTCAACACAAGCATGTTGATGAGATAAAGTTGTAGATTTTTGGTAAAACACATCAACTCTGAGAACACCTGACCTACTGTGGAACATGGCAGACGTTTGGTTCTAATCTGGACCTGCTTTGCTGCATCTGGACCAGAGAGTCCTGATTCTGTTCAGAGTCCAAGGAAATCTCAATGAAGACCATCTGGAGCCAAACGTGCTCCAAGCTTGTTTTAGTCTCTAGCCATGTCCCAGCAGGAAAACGAGCCACTGAAGTGGGCCAGAATACCTGTGAACAGGTGAGGAGTCTCACAGGAAGTTACAGAAATCACTTGATTGCCTCAAAGTTTGAGTAACTGAGTCTAAAGTTAAAGTTCCTATCAAGTCCAGAGCAGTCTGATTAGTTTTTCTATTATTATTTTGTTCAACCAACCAGGATTCAAAGCAAATGTCTGATTTTCATCTAATCTTTATTCATCAATACTTTATATGTTTTAAGTTTATTCAGTGACAGTTGTGGGGTTTTCCTGACAACTATTTGGTTTTGGGTGTGGAAAAATATTATTCAGTTACAGGAAATAATGTGTGGACTGATGGGTTAAGCTTTTGTTGTTTACCTAATCGATGTTTGTTAATGATGTCCTTTTCTGTTTGATATTAAGATTTATAAATATAGTTTTTGGGGAAAGAAGAAAGGTGCTCAGATTCAGTGTGCTGTGTTTAAAACATGAAGTTTCTCCGTTCAGATTTTGTGTTCTTGTCATTGAAATTGATTCCAGGTTTTAATAAATGTATGTATTTAGTTAACTGTGGATTTTTTGGAATGGAAATGTTAATAATGGCTGAGAAACAAAAAAAAAAAAACCTGATTAAAAAAACAGCTTCAACTGAGCCACCAAAAGGTGGCGCTAGAGGATAGATGTGAGGACAGAAAGCTGCTGAAGCTCACGCGTCTGACAGGATGGTTAGGGTAGGACTCCTCTCACATCTCCACGACCCTCTGAAGGATTTAGAGACTTTTGTTCCACTTTAGAACGTTTTATCTTCTGGATCTGACTTGTTTCCCCGAAACAAATCAGTTTCTAATAAAAGCTGTTGGGTTCTGCACAAAGTTCAGTACGTTTGTGAAACTTATCAGCTAAGGAGGAGAGAGGGAGTTTAAAAACAGAGGATGGATGATGACGACAATAATAATAATAATAATAATAATAAACAGAACATTTTGTATTCTAATATAAATTCTAGCTATAAGAGTTTTAATCTCATATATGAGAAAAATCATTAAAAAATCATTTAAACTCATAACTTATTACTTTTCTTCATCAGCAGCTGATGAAGAAAAGGTTCTTTTTGGACTGAGTGAATTATAATTTTTGCTACGTTCCTTTTGACTTATTCGTAATATTTTAACATATTAAATTTTTTTTCCACCACAAATAAACACCTTTCTAAACAAAATCATGAGATCGGGTGATTTTTGCTGCATGGACGCACACAGTCGCGCTCGCGAGGTGTCGAGAAAGTCTGAAAACTTTTTTTTATTGTTCTTTATCTCATGTTTGTGGAGATTTCAGTGAAAGAAAGTGACAGAGACGGACTGAGGGAGAGCGAGGGTGTGAGAGGGAGGCAGGGAGGGAGGGGGAGGACGGACGGAAGGAGGGAGAGGAGGGGTTATCCTTCCTCTGCCTCTTTGCCCGACAGTGCCCTGCACTCTCACTGAAGCCTCGGTGCCGGACGGGAAAAACAAAACAAAACTATCTTTCAGAGACTCTCCTGGCAGGTCCTGCAGGTTCGGCGCCTCCTCCAGACGCACAATTGTTTGGTTTGAAGTTTGAGCGCAGAGAGCGCGCAGGCAGAGGAGTTAACAAAGTCCTCGACACGCTCCAAACAGCGATGGTGACTTTACGCACGGGATCTGAAGTCCACCTGAACTGATACCGGTTCCGACTCAACTGGGAGGACGCGCAGCGTACGTGGAAGAAGTGAATCCAGGTAAGCGGAGTCCTGCTGCTTCAGCCTGTACCTGTACCGGTACCGGCGTGCCCTCTGGGGCTGTTTGTTTTGAAAAGTCGGTGCGCACTTCGCTTATCTCCGCAGCGCAACGCGCAGCGATGACATCTGCGGATTTGGATTCCATCTGAGTGTTTAAACCTGCACAGTGATTAATAAGCCTGCAGGAACTGACTCTCCTTATTTAATTAAACCTGTTAATTAAAACTGTTTTGGAAGAGTTCTAGAATTTAAAACGACACAGAAAAAGTTTACCCGAACTTGGTTGGTGTCACAAAACTTCCTCCGCAACTATCTGATTAAAACGCTTCATTAATTATTTATTCTGATCACAAATAAGAAAAAAGTTGCATCATATTTATTAGAAAGTTGTTTTTTCTCCACAAGGCTCTGAAATTAGAATCAAACTGATCAACTTTACAAAGTCACTCAACTTTCACTCCAGCCTGAGTTCTAAACAAACACTAATATGACACACACACACACACACACACACACACACACACACACACACACACACACACACACACACACACACACACACACACACACACACACACACACACACACACACACACACACACACCTTATTATTTAGCCCTAATGAAACGCCGCTAATTCAAGGCTAATAGAGGAGGTGATTATTCTGTGTCAAACACTCAGGAGCGTTTAATTCTCCGGAGCGTCTCTGGCATTAATAGAAGGGCTGAAAGTGGCGCAAAAAACGGAGCAAAATAGGAGGAGAGCGCTTTAATGAACAATAAGAAAAAGTTCTTGCAGAAATTAAACAAGATGCAAAAAATAATTTTGGGTGTTTTAATAAATTATAATTTAAGTAAATATTGAAGGAAGAATTTAAACAATCTTAGTCACCCGCAGTTTCAGATTTTCTGCCACACAGCGGTGCCCATCTGTCCGTGAACGCACCACTGCTGCAGGACACCAGTGTCCAGGTGTGGGTCCAGACCCTATCTGGACAGGTGAGGCTCCTTCAGCAGGTGAACTCTCGGCTTTGACCCCGGAAGAGAGCGCGTGAGTCATAAATTAAAATAGACCCAAACAAGGGCGAGATTCTAATTTGGTTCTGTTTGTTTGTGTCGGCTCTGCGTGATTAAACGTCCTCACCTTTTAACTTTGCGGGCCACAAAAATAACTGACTGCGGCTGTTTGAACTTGGAACCGGTTCTGATCCCAGAACGGTCCAGCTTCCAGCCTGGTCCCGGTAAGAGGGGGGCACCCGGTCCCGTGGATGATTCGGTAAGGACGGAACAGGGGCTACGGGAGGACAAGGCGCACGGCAACGGCGTGGAGACGCGCGATAAGTCCGCTTCGGGGTGTTCCCCGCGTCCGGAGCCACGTACACCTCCCCGATAAGCGTCTGGCCGCCCGCAGATAAGGAGCTTTATACAGGGACGAAACGATGGAGGGGGAGGCGTGGGGGAGACAGAGGAGACACAACAATGAGTTTGAAAACAGGAAACTCCAAACAGCTGTTTCACTGATTTAGACAACTTTTAATCACGTGTGAATTACTTTAAACTATAAACTCAGTCTCCTTAGTCTGGATTTTCTGTTATTTCTATGAAACACCTCCTGAGTCCAGAGTTAGAACAGCTCAGTCCACTTGCGTCTGCTCCACTAAGTCCAAACAAGTTTTAATTGTCCCCCCCACACACACACACACCAGAGCCCAGCACCTCTCTTGTAAGTGAGAGTATCTGTGTGTAAAACAATCCGAGCCAGGGGGGCGAGGTGGGGGCCGCTGAAGCTGATCTCTGGTGGCATTTTGTTAGGAGCAGGTGCTGCGGGCTGACGTTCCCTCATAAGGTAAAGTGGCATTAGTGTGTCCAAATGGCAGACTTATATATAGGCTGCCAATTCAGCACATTGTTCCGGCCTGCATGGCTGTCTGGGGGAGACCTGCAGCCTCACCCCCACCTCTCCTTTCCCTCTGTGGGAAACAGGGCTAGGTTAGGGTGGGAAACAGGTTATACCTCTGAATAATAATGATAATAACTCAGTAGAATACGTGCTTTAGCGTTAATCTGGGGTTTATTTCAAAATAAAATGACTTTATGATTTAACCTTTTATTTCTTTAGATTGGATTCTAATTCAAAAGTTATTTTTTAAATTACAATTTTTTTTCTTAAATGAAACAATTTAAAAAACAAAATGAAATCACCAAAAATCAAAGCTGAATAAAACTGGTCTAAAGCTGAACAGGATCCATTTTTACAGAGCGAGAACCATGCAGGATTTCAGGAGCTGTTTACTTTCAAATCTCACAACTCTCTGTTTTAAGGTTAAATTAATTTATTTTGAAAAAATGGTTTAATTGTCTAATTTTATAATGAGATATTTCAGCTCTTTGAAGAAATCTTCTCAACATTTTGAATGTGCATTTAAAAAAATGCTTATTTGAACTACAGTGGACTGAAAATCCACATTTCTACAGGTTTTCTAAAGGAAAGTAAAGTAAAATTCTCTGCCATCCTCTGCAGCTTGGAGAGGCCTTTTCCTGGGAGGTGGTGCCTTCAGTAGGAAAGGCTGGAAAAAGTCAGGACTAGTGATGGTAGAAAGGTGAAGTTTTCAGAGGAGAAACCTGCTGTGATGAGACGTTCACCCCCTTGATGTGCCCGTTTACATCCTCCCTCCATCTGACCGCAGTGTTGCACATTAAAGTGCTTCCAGATGTTGTTTTTGTGAGGATGTCATTCACCTTCCTAACATAAAAACATCCCTAAAAAACGATTCGATCCACGATTTAAAGCTTGCGGCCGACCCAGAAAGTCTTAATTATTTGTTGTCGGGCTCTTTGAAAGAGACACCAGCCCCCAAATTGGACATGTGTTGAACAAACACAAATTAAACATTTAGTCCTAAGTATTTCTCCCTGGATCCTAAGTGCACATTAGTCAGCCTATACTTATCTTCGGCCCAACGGCACACCCAAATTGCAGCGTTGCTGCTGAAAAAGAAAAGGCTGGGGCCCCGGAGAATGAGCGCTGGAAGCATGCTGGCAGATACCCATAAGTTTCTCAACCACAAAGCAATCTTAGGTGTGTGTGTGTGTGTGTTTGTGTGTGTGAACTTTGGGATCTTTTGTGTTTTTTTGAGTGTTGACAAAGGAATCTGACAAATGTGTGACTAATTTTGCATGTGTGTGTTTGGATTTTACTGATGTTTTCCATGTTGTAATCATGCATACGGTCCGGGTGTGTGAGGCATTTTCTATGATGTGTGTGTGTGTGTATTATTTGCATCCATGTCACAGAAGTTGTGTATGTATGTATGCGTGCAACACAACTATAACAGAAATCATCAGATGAATGCAAAAGACCATAAATAGATAATCAATAACACACGTGTGACATTTTACCCTCCTTAAAAACTGAATCTATATTTCACATGGATGGATTTGTGAGTTTCACTGATATGATGATAATCTGGATTATTGCCTTTTCTGTTGTTTGGAACAGAAATCTGGAGCATCACTCATTCTGCTTTTTTTTTCCTCCGGTGGAAAATCTAGTTGCGCTCAGAGCTGTCGGCCTTCTGCTTCTGTATTGTTTTCAAAAACATTGGAGGCCAATTATAATAGATAAAAATAATTATATAAAAAACCTCTGAAAGGCGGAGATCAAATCCAGTTTATGCTCTATAAAGGCAGCAACGGGTGGACATAAATACTTTAATTCTGTCCCTTAGATGAAAGAATGTTTATTTTAACGGAGGTGCAGCTGTTTAGAGCTTCAGATGATGTCAATTTGATAAAGATTCAAAAGAAAAGCATGTGAAAAAGATCCAGAGTGGAACCGATCTGGATTTAAAGGACTTTCTCAAAAAATGTTCTAAATGTTGAAAACAGAAGAGCACTTATGTTAGAAATCAGCTATTGAAAAGACCAAATCTCGCAGATATTTTACTTTTTGAAATATAAAAGAAAAGAAATTCACTCAAATGCTTTTGAGGAGAAATCTTTAACTTCTTGCTTTCAGTGTGAAATAGTCAAGGTTTGGCTTCTCCTTGATTCTCTGGTGTTGAATGTAGATGAGTTTACTTTTTAACTTATTATCTAATCTGTTTCTTTTATTGTTTTCTTTTATTGTATAAACCTCTCGTGTTCCTCTCCTCTTAACTGAACCCCTTCAATAGATACAGATGCTGCTGAAAGTAAGAGAAAAAGGTCCAGCAAACACATCTGTTTGGTCAAATCTGTAGGAATAAATGACAGAATGTATTTTTTTTGGTATTATTATTTATTTATTTATTTGTGTCTGCTGAGAGAGCTTTTAATAGCATCCTTGGTTAACAGCTTACAGAAATGAGAATTCATCCATCTGAAGTTTTCTGTTTCCTCCTCCATCTTCTTTTATTTTGGAGGTTTTATTGAATAGAAGACCTCATTACAAATACTGATGGATTACACTGATCACCAGCTTTCTGACTGCCACAACACGTGTAACCATTCTGTTTAAAGTTTTCAAAAATCAAGGAGAAAGACAAATTACATTACATTGACAGAATAACACAGATTCTGAGAAGTGTGTGTGTGTGTGTGTGTAGTGTGCTGTAGATCAGAGATACTTTCTGATGTCTCAGCTCTATTTTGATCTCTACTGAGGATGTTTTGGGTTAGTCAGGTGATGTGTGGTTGTGTCCCCGTTTGTGACATCACAAATGGGAACATTAGAATA
The DNA here is from genome assembly GCA_006937985.1 of Aphyosemion australe. Taxonomy (NCBI): domain Eukaryota; kingdom Metazoa; phylum Chordata; class Actinopteri; order Cyprinodontiformes; family Nothobranchiidae; genus Aphyosemion; species Aphyosemion australe. The sequence continues at coordinate 1,380,725 of SSNS01000136.1, forward strand.
GAACCACCTCTCACCTGGAAGAGATCTGCTATTGGAGGAGGAGCAGCTCTTTTATAGCCCATCCAAGATAACTCGGAATTTCCCACCAGGAAATGACATAAAGAGCTCATTTTGCGTTCCAGATTCCAACTCGGAAAAACCACATAAAACCATTAAAAAAATCAAACGTCAAAATGTAAACACCAGGAACAGTTAAACACTGGTCAATTTCGGCAGCAATGCTGACATTTTCAGCAACGTAACTATTGACAACAAGAATAAACAACAACTCGGTGCTGTTAAATAGCAAAAAGGAAGAAAGAACATATAAATAATGAAAAAAATAAAGACAACAACAACTATGGTAGCACTGGGCGCGACCATCTTTAAAATGGTGATCTCGGGGTCCTCTGAAACGTACGAGTTCGCAGCTCAGAATTCCAAGTTCATTGCGGCATTTCCAGTAAACTTATCTCAGAACAACGAGTTCCGAGGACAACTGGAATGCACCATTATAGCAGCCTGAGCTGTGGATTGGTGGGCGTGGCCAGCACCTGCTTTTTTTCTTAAAGTGACAGAGCCCTGAAACGGCTCATTCTGGAAGGTACTGAAACAGTCATGAATGAAACTGCTGAAATCACTTTAAATGAGAAGGATTTTATTTAAAGAACTTCATAAACATGTATTTTTTAACCAACCATATAAATACTATAACTTAAGAAAAAAGTCAGAATATGTCCCTTTAAAGTTTACTGAAGTGAGTTACACCTGCTCAGAAGAGCTGGTTATTTAATCTTTGATAAATATGAAGGTGATTGTCCTCCAACATGAGATTTTAACACAGAGCACACAGGTCTTAATCTGGTAAAGTAGTCCAGAGGAACTGGATCTCTGCATGTGCAGCAAAAACATAACTATCGACAGACCAATGAGCCCCGGTGCGATGATAATTTTTTTGCAGAATAAAGTTGTAGTTGTACAGGAAAAAAAGAATCATAGACTATTTTAAAACAAAAGCTGACTCCTACCTTCAATAACAGACACCGCTTCATGGCAGTGAACCGGCACAATTACATTGTCAATATTGGAAAGTGGGTGTAAATAGCAAACATAGCCTGGGTACTTGTGCACCACTAATAAAACAGACGGGTGTGGTTTGATATGAGAAACAATACGAGTGCATGGAGGTTTTTACAATTGAATGAAAATGTGTCAAGCTATCTCTTGATCTTTTGTTAGTTTAATAGTTAAGATGCCTGCGTGTGAATTGTCATTGCAGATAAACTCCACCCGTGTGGCACTCCCTGAAGGTTAAAACAAACAAAAGAATTTATTTGTACTAGCTCTCAATGTGAGTCTATTGTTGATATTCTGAGAACTGATCCCTCATGATGAACCTGTGGGCTATTATTAGCTGTTTCTGTTGATTTTCAGCACACGTTACAGTGAACACTTGGATTTGAACTCAACGAATGAGTTTGTCGTATGAGGATGGAAAAAGAAACAGAAAACAGGAAAAGTGCTGTAAGGATGGTGGCGAGTAGAAAGGCCTGCTGTGCTGCCCTCTGAGGCTTTCTGACATCATTTTGATGGAGTTGTTAAAAGTAGCAAATGCATTGCAGATTGACAGGAAAGAAACACTCTGCCGTGTGTGCATGCTTTGACTTGGAAACGGGAGGCCACACGCACAGTGTGATAAAAAAACAAAACAAAATGTGCACTGTAGGGATTAAAGGTCAGCTTTACTCATATTTTAATACATTTGCAGTGGTCTCTAGTAGGAATGAATGTCTTGTTAGTCGTTTTCTGGGGAAACAAAGCTCTGGTGCACCTGTTTGAGGACGTAGAAGTCAGCCGGAGGAGACACTTACAGATAAACAGTCAGATTTATATTTCCTCCTGATATTTATATCAGTGTTTGCGAAAACACGTCAGACAGTTGGTCATTACGACATGTTTTAATATTGTCCGACAAAAAAACTTTAAATCGTCGGACATTATAACTGATGTGCCTCTTCTCTGATCTCGCCAAAATAAAATAAACTTCCTGAAAACCACAAATTGCATATGGTTTGTTGGTAATTAGCTCTGATTCCGTGACATGTACATTTTTTTCAATAATCCATCAGAGATCATCTCTGGCCTCTGCAGCAGCAGCCTGCAGGAGCGCTTCTGCTCAGCATTAGTTGGTCTGACTGCGCACGGTGCGCGGTGCACCGGAGGCTTTAGGCAGCTGTATTACAAACGTGCAGTAACTTAAGATCATTTCTTATTATTGTGATATTTGTGATAAACTAAAATGCCAAACAGAATGAGATTTTGTTCTTAACAGCGGTTTATTAGAGTAGTTTAACAGCTGAGATAAACCGCATCTCCAACTTTCAGTGTCACTCTTCAACCAGCCGACGTGTCTCTTAAAGGAACAGTAACATCAGGCTACATCACTCACAATAAACCCTTATGGTTCATTACAATATTAAGAAATATTGTCTCATATACTCTGTTGTTTCTGGTGTTTCATAATAATTTCTAATAATTATATGATGATCTTAATAATTTCCTGATGAATTCTGTTGGTTTATTTTCTAAGCAGAGGGACTGTCTAATCCTCATTTTCTGAATTTTGCAGAAAATCACATTCATGGTTCTTTCTTCAAATTATGTCAACAGATTATTGTCACAATAAAAATATGTCTAATATGTAAAGGTCAGAGGTCACTACAATACCCACTGTTAAATAGATACAAATTTGAAGCCTGCGAGGACATTGTCCTACGTGGTACTAAAATGTCCTGCGTGATTATGCAAACATCTTGCGTCTGATTGGACAACAGAAACATGACTCTACTGTTGACTCTGTTTGGTCTGCAATGTTGATGTTTTATTTCTACAATAACACAAGCCTGGAGGAGTTCTGCTATGTGGTGGAGTTGCTAATGCTAACGGTTAGCTTCTACTAGCTGAGACGCTCTCTTCTGTTTCCTGGACGCTAAACCAACAACAGCCTTCCCCGTCGTGAGACCAGATGGATGAGTCCATGAATGTTAAGTGACAGTGTGACGTAGATCTGTCAGGCTTTTCAGAACCGAGCATTTTTCCATCTATTTTCTATCAGAAGCTCATTAAGAAAATTTTTCATGTTCAGCCTGCATGAAAACCTCAGATTGACTGATCATTTTGAAAAATCATAAGTAAAAAATGGTTTCTCAGTGAACCTGCACTATAAAACACATATTACAAAAATATGTGAATATATAGTCTGCTTCGGCCCACAGACAGAGCTCAGTCATGGGGCGGAATCTACGGTTGTCTTTCAAAATGTCTCTGCACGCAACTGGACAGCTCTAGGACCAATCAGAGCAACAAACAACGTGACATATTCATAGCGACGGAGGTCAGAAGGCCACCACACACTGTCTATGAAGAAGAAGCAAATCCTTTTACTAAATAAAGGACTTAACTACCTCTGTCTGCTCATGCCTCAAAGAAAAGCCTAAGTCTAAATTGTCCAAAGTTGATGGTAAAGCTGCTTCAAACGAGCGCCATTCCTGAGCTGATGCCATCGTAGTTTTGCTTTATAGCAGCTCTGGTGCTGAGCCTGCCCAACATCTCTCTACAGAAATAGAGCACTGTGCTTGGCCTGACCTAAAATTGTTCAGGCCAATGGTAGACCTGCTGAGGCTACAATGGAGCATGACTAGACTGACCTGCAGAACAAGATCAATTTGCTACTGCTGTGGTTTCTCTAGATTTCTAGACTAATGTGTTGAAATAAGGTCAGGGTTCACCATTTTACTATTAAAAAAACAACTGTCAAGTCATCTGGGTCTGGGTTTTGGGGGCAGCAGCCCCAGCAAGGAAGTCCAGACTGTCCTCTACCCTGCAACCTCCACTAGCTCCTCCAGTGGGACCCCAAGGTGTTCCCAGGACAGCCTGGAGATATAATCCCAGCAACGTGTCCTGGATCAACCCTAAAGTCTCCTCAAAAAGAACATTCCTTCAACATCTCAGATTGGTCCAGTTGATGTTGAGGAGCGGTCGCTCTAAAGCAAGTGGATGTCCAAGCTCTGCCCCTCTCTCTAAGGCTGAACCCAGCCACCCTGAAGAGGAAACTCACTTTGGTCACCTGTTCTTTTGATCATTGGCCAAAGCTCATGACCATAGATGAGGGTTGGAATGTAGATAAAAATGGTAACATTTGCCTTTGGACCAGACAAGTTTAACATTTGTATCACCTCAGGCTCTGCCCAGATCTCCTCCATCCTTCACGTCTGTGCTCTCCCTCGACCTGCATTTGGCAGTCACCCTTGTTATGATCAAAGAAACGTTTTGATTTACAAAATGCATCAAATAAAACTTTGTTAGCTTTCTGCTTCCATCTCTTATATTAAGGGGTTAGTTTTGACCCAAATCGTAAATCAACTGTCAAACACATTAAAAACAATGATGCACCATCCAGGTTGCTTTTCATCTATCTTGTTAGGCATCCTTATGTATGAAAATGTTGGTTTGAAAGTTATTTGGTTTGGGCCCCTGGGTGTTTTAGTAATAGTCTGGTAACACAACCACATTTTATTTGTTTATGAGAGGCATTAGAACACATCTCTTCAATAAATTTGTTCCATTGAAATTCTTCATTTGGGATTGTTAACTGAAATAACTTCTGTGGTTCAGTTCTGACCCATTTATAATTACCTCAAGTTAAAAGCAAAAGCCAGTTTTTAATAGAAATATAATATAAAACTAGTGAGAAGAGTCTGGGAGAAATACCGTGTGTATGTGTGTGTGTGAGATCATGTTTTTAATTCATTATTATTAGGATTTTTGCATGCTGTAAATTGAAAACGTTCTCTCTGAGTTACCAACTCAGTGCTCTCTTGGCCTCACAAACCCGTGGATCTGACTTTTTTTTGTTTGAGGCAGAAAACAAGGCAAAACGAGGGTCATCTAAAAACTGTCTGACAGTGCACTTCTGATTTAAGATTTAAATTTAATTGTTGCTTAATAACCTTTTTTATTAAAATTGGGCTGAATTTGACTTTAACACCACAAATAACAATTCTAACCAATGCTTTTTGAATTTTAGTGAAAACATTTTCTTCTAATTTATTTTGTTCAACTAGATATTTTTCTGACAAAGTCAAAAAGTCTTGAGGCAATTTACAAAATTATTGGTTTTTATTTTAAATTTTAAAATTCTTTTTTCCTTTACCACCCAGAAACAAGTCGTTACTGACCCTAACACCAGAGGAATGGTAACAAAGTGCACCACAGTTTTCCTGGAAAGCAAACAAAGAATTTCTCAGGAAATAACCTCCCTTCTCTCACCTGGTTTTGTTTTCATCCAGCCAAGCAAACAGCAACAGATAATCAATCAGTTGTGTAATAAACAGCTGAAAACCCTCCTAGTGGGTATGTGTACCGCTTTTATTCTGTCATTGCTTTTGTAGTTTGTTTCCATCCAGAACCTCCCATCTGTTGGTCCTGGCTAACCTTCCCTTTACCACACGGAGTGGTTGGGAGTAATAGGGCGTGGCAGCGGGATCTGGGGCGCGAGGCCTCTGAAACGATCATGTGGTGAGGTACTGATGGCCGGGATAACATGGTCCCACCTAGCAAGCCAAAGCCAAGATCCAATTGGTTGACAGCCAAGTGGTCCACGCAGGGCGTTGCCATGGTTTCCAGGCCATAAAGTAGTCTTTAATTGAGCTAGTGTCTTCAAGAAATGGTGGTGAGTGTTTGTTGGAGTAAAAAAATAGAAAGGAACTGAAGAATGCTGGAGATGAGCCCCCAGATCTGATGTTCTGTTGGTGTGTAGCTGGATTAGACGTGTTTGGTGCTACAATGAGGCATGTTACTGAGAGTCCGTCTGACTGAGCTCTCACCTCAAGTTTCCTCCACGCAGTCTAATGTCCCTTTCTGCTAGCAAAGAATGACTGTACTCGGCTCTGCACGGTTTTAGGCTTTTCCATGAGTAACTTGTACCTGGTAGCCGCTAGAGCTCTCAATCAGCCCAAAAATTCAACCCAAAGCCAAAATGACCCGATGGGCATGGGGTTCGAAATCACATCGTCATCATCACATACAGCACTCAGTCCAAGCCTGACTGAACCTGAGTTTTTTTTTGAGCTTCTTTACAAAACACCATGGAGGGATGATAATGTCCACCATCTCTGGTTTGAGGAGCGTCCTCCTCCTGCCACCCTAATCGTCCATGCCTGTTTCTCTGCTGTCCAAACCCAAATCAGCCTTGATTAGGAGGCCGTGAACACGAACGGGAACAGCCCAAAGTAGACTAATCTGGTCAACGAGTTGTGACTTCTATAACTTTCTTTGGATGTTTATGGTGGGACCAAAGACCCACAGCTCTAACTATTGCATCCTCAGCTGCTGTTAGTGCTCAGTCTCCCACCATCATCTTTTTGTTGCACAACCAAAGTGTCCCACAGGTGGTGTGAAAGCTAGCACTCAGGTCATTTAAGCTCCAGAGTGGGACTGATATTGTTCACATCATTAGATTTGTTTTGTCACAAACAGCATCTTTCATCTTGTGGTGGTGAGCTTGAGTCGGTGGTTGTTGAGTTTGACGGACCAACAGCTGATTTAGCTCTCTCATGACCAAACATGACAAAAATCACGCAGTGTCAGAAACTTTCTGTGAAAGTTGAGTCTTTTCCCAAGTCCAAAGCTGTCTTCTTTCCTCATCTTTATCCTTTCTTTTTAAGGATTAATAGAGATAACCATCACTTTCCTTTTAATCATGACATATCTATCAGATGTTTGTGACATTCACGATTCTAACAAGAAGTCATCCAGCCTGACTACCAAAGAATCCGTCTAAGAATGTACAGTATGACACAAGTTACCGTCAGGGTTTTATAATATCAAGTGTGATGTGTTCCAGTCCTTTAAAACGGCTGAAAATCAGAACCGGCCTCTCTACCCTCAGAGAGTCCTATAACTGATTGGTCCGAGAGCATCCATTTGTCTTGGCTCACAGCTGCTTGGTAGCCAAATGAAATAATTTTTTTCCACAGGACCTCAAGTTGATGGTTCTTGACGATGCTGGAGGAAAAACTGCTACCTCAGCAATCTGTTTGGTCTCTTTCTCTGGAAGCCTCCACCGTGTCTCCCTGTTAAATATGGGAACCATACGTGGGCCGGCCTGTGATGTCAGCTGTTATTGCTGGAGGCCTGCTGTAGGAAAAATCTCATTTGCTTTTGTAAATCACTGTCGTGAAAAGGGGGCTTATGTTGTAAGGACTCAGTTGTGATTACTGCGTGTGTGTGTGTGTGTGTGTGTTTAACTGGCTCTACTATAACTATAAATCTCACATGTGTTTTCATTGTGTTTGTGCAGGTTTGCCTGCACAATAGTTTTGGTGTCTGTTTGTTCACACAAAGCGAGTTAAGAGCAGCCTTTTCCTAAGCTGGATTTATAAATGACAGCTGCTTTTGTAGCCGCCATGAATGATGACATATTCCTTCTGCTTTGCTGCTCTGTGATTCCATGTTGTTTTTTTATCTGTGACTGGTGGAGGATGAGGCAAGATAATGACGCGAGAGCGAAAGAAAACACATCTGTGTCAATTTAATTCTATTTCAATGCTTCAGAACATCGGAAAAATAAGACATACAGCTAAATGTAAGTTGAAGCTCATGTTCTTTGATTATCAGTGAAAAAAGAAACAAGAGCATCCACTGATACAAAATAGGAATTCTTATTATGCGTGCGCACAGTGAAACTTCATTGGCAGCTCTCAGCCTGCAGATACAATAGGATAAAAAATGATGAAGACAATAGTAATAATAGACAAGAGCAAAGCTAGGTGTCTACAGTGTTTGATAATTGATTAAAAACTGTTTAGTGGATATAGAACTTTTATCCATTTAATGACTCCTTCAGTCTGAAACTGACGTCTTTTGCATGATGAAGATAAAATAATGTGGGGATAAATTGAACCTGATCCTCTATAAATATTTCCTTGTGCTCATTGACTTTATAAAATAAAATATGAGCAATAATTCTGCCAGAACCATCACAGAGTCACATGTAGGAACACAGGGACAGAACTGGACATGGCACATAAACCTTATGTTAGCTTTAGTTTGAATACAGTCTGAGGAGGAGAGGATTAGAATGAAAAACTGAGATTTATCGTAGTTTTTCTGTGCCGTTGTCTTTCCTAAATCATTCCTGACGACCAGCTCCTTCATCTCAACAAGTCTCCTCTCACATCCAGCCTCTTTGTGCTCTCCGGAGCAGCAGATTTGTGCTCTGCCCTTTAAATCATTTCCCTCTCTAGCAAATTGCTCCCTGCTTGAATATTGGCCTGACAGGCATTTTTTTCATCCCTCCACTCCCCCAGTGGACTCATTTACATTTATGCACGCAGCAATTAATTACAGACTGGAGCTGGCCTTGTAAATTAGAGGGAGACGAGGTTGCTTTTATTAATTGCCCCCGACAGTTAAAGCCTTGTTTGGGTCGTGACAAGGTTGACTTTAGGCTGAGACGGTGGAGGCTCAGCCAGACTTGGCTGGTCTTCATACATCTGAATGTAATTTGCTGTATCTGGGTGAAAATGTTCATTTGTACCATTGTTTTCTTTTCTTTTCTCTCTTTTTTTGGACTGTTTTGCAACCTTTACGTCGTTGGCAGCGTGGGGGTCATCGTTCCATCATTCCTTGTGTTTTGTCTTCAACGTAATGCCTTCTTTGTATTCCCGGGGGTCTTTCATTTAAATACTCACGGAGGGCTTTTTCTATAGACCCAAGAGTCAGGCAGACAACTTCTCACGGTATTGGCCTTTTCATGCAAAGACGCTCCAACTTTTTTCCGGCTCCTTCCCTCACAAGGCCTTCCTTTCTTCTCTGTCACGCAGCGATGTGTTTGTGCATACCTCACTAGCTTGACAAAGAAGGGAGAGATCCTATTCACTTTTGCCTTTGACATTCACCTCTTGTTTTTACAATCTCTCTAAGGCGTGCTGTTTGCACAGTGGAACAGGCTTTGTCTTGAAGGAGTTGGACAATAGTGAGCACCATAATGTAATCTCTTAAGGGTAGCGAGTGGAGAGGTTTACATGTATGTGCTGGCACTTGCCCCTGTCCTTCCTCTGCTGCCCTCCCACCCTTTACCTTAGTGATATTTCATGTTTGCTCAGCTCAGGAGACAACATGCTGTTGCTTTAGCCTCTGCAGTGTTCACCTGTTGTTAGTGGAACGTTCACACTAGTCTCTTTTGAAAGTTCTGCATTTATGTCTAAACCTGAACCTGTTTTTACAATTAAAGCTGCTAAAGCGGAACAAGCTAGGTTTATAACTCAAACACGGTGATGGAGCACTCACCCCTCTTCTCGGGTATCTTCCCTGGATCCTCGTCCACCAGAACCGGAAACCTGCAATGCCAGAGGAAACGAGACAGCGCTAAACACCAGTCGCCATTTTCTAGGTCTAAACTTCTTTTGTTGTCCGTGACTTCAAATGGTGTTTTTCTTTTTTGGGACTCTGGTAGTTTGTCCTAAAGGTGAAGTGGTAGCAGTCGGCTGTTTCTCCTCTGATATTATTGAGTGGAGAACAAAGTAAACATTCCAATACAGTATAGTTCATTAAGCCAATCAGTAAAAAACGTTTCCTATATAAGGAACCCAGCAGATTGCATCAAGACACTGACTTGTGTCTGTCTTTTCAGCAATCCTCATACTAAGCAAGCAAGCAAGCAAGCAAGCAAGCATAAATAAATAAATAAATAAATAAATAAATAAATAAATAAATAAATAAATAAATAACAGCTTTGAAATGAGAAAAATTGTTCCAGTTATTTGGAGATGTTGGGATAGTTCATGTTGTGTGCTTTTGTGGAAAACATAAGAACAGTAAATAGATTTCCTGTCATAGACAGCTCTCTGGATAACGTCAGTTTCTGTTCAGGGTCCCAGTCATGCATGTGAATGACCTTGTTTGCCCCTTTACACAGCCATTGGTATGACGTTAAAATGTTTGTTTCATAGAGTTCTCTGATTGTTTGCAGCACAAATTCACAACAGTTACATATTTAACACTTCAGATCAGAAATTTAGAATTTTTCACAAAAAAAGGTTGTAATGTGAAATTGGTGGTGGTGTCAAAGAAATTCTGATGCTGGAGTAGCCTCTGATGACTATAATCTACTGTAGTCTACAGAGCTCATTGACCCTTCTGGAACCTAACGCTATTTCTCCAAACGGATGTTGTTCAAAGAGTAATTAGACAGATTTAAAAAGGTCAAATTAATTGTTTGTTTTCCCATTTTAACCCTCCTATCAGCATCCTTTTAGCCCTGACAAGCATCATTCTAATGACTTTATTTCATTTATCTGAAAACAAAACAAAAACTAGAGAATTAGAGAAATAGCCTTTTCTGTTTGTATGATTTTAATCCTGGTAATCCTGTGATAAGACCTCGCCCAGTCACCTAAACGTCTCAGTTCCTGAACCGCTAGTCCAATCCACAGAATCCAAACGGTTTCTGAACATAGAGAACAACTTCAGGATCATAAACTTTCTCCACCTGAACCTGTTAAAAGCCAAAACATCGTGTCACCCCCATGTTGTAAATCTGCCTCACATCAGGGTGTGTGTGGATCTACTATGCAGCTAAAAGTAGCAGAACATTGACTATTTAAACATAAAGCAGCAAAGCTTGCATTTACAGAAATCATCAGAAGCTGGAAAACATTATTTGAGATGATTTAGACTTTTTGTTTCCATGGAAGGAAACTGCAGCTAGCCTGCTAGGAGGTACATGTGTTCCCTACGGCTCATTTTCAGCTTCACATTCCTGCATCTAGTTTAGTTCATGTGAAAAATTAGAATTACATTTTTTTCAAGGGCTTCTGTGACACAATAAACCTAAATCCAGTCATCTAATTGTGGTCATGAAAGGGTTAAAATGTCTGTACCATCAAACACATGTGGGATGCCACATGCAAACCTTCACTCTTGTGTTTTTTTTCTGTTCTTTTGAAAAGCAACAGTCACCTTTGGCTTCCATCTCTGTGAACATGATGGGTACAAACAGACAGGGTTTGATTTGTTGGAACAAAAGAACAGTAAACCTTTTTGGCTTCAGATATGCTCCAACAGCTTTTTCAGTGATCTATTTTTGCCAACATGCCCACAGCATTTATAATGTCACTCTTTAGAAATGAAAACAAACCAACACAGCCAAATATTGTCATAGAGCTGAACTTTCTGCTGGAAACATATAACTATATCCCCTCTTGTATAATGGAGAATGTGTACGTGAAACAAAACATTTAATGGTTTCTAAATAAATCAGTTTCTTGTAGTTGAAATGTTTCTGATCAGGAACTAAGTGGTAACAGGAGACCTCTTAAGATAAAACACAGAGAATGAATGACTGACAGTCCAGCATGACATGCTTCAAGCTCATCATTTATGACAAACACCCCCATTTTAGTTTAATTGCCCATTTGATTATTAGTAACCCTGGAAGTGTCAGCGCTGAGCCCCATGCGGCGCTTCACCCATCTAGACAGCCTCTGTCTAATAGAGTTTCATTGTTCTGACCCCTGTGGGTCTGCGTCTGCACAAGTGGCATTGACAGCTGCAACAAGATGACATTTGGGACTGTGAATATTTTGTTGCATCAATGCGTGCATTCATTGTGCAGGTGCAGGCCCCGCTGTGCACTTAATACTATTTATCCTTGGGTCATGCACAATATCGTTCAACTCTCTCTTTACAAGCCATCATGACACCTTTCTGCTTTTCTCATGAGGCAAGTCCTGGTCTTTAGTCAATCTGCTGTAGGTTTCTGCTCCAGCTGGATGCAGATGGCTCAGTTGCAGTGCACCGTTTCACAGCTGTAGGACTAAAACCTAGCTTCTTCCAGTTTGAGGAGGAGCCTTGACTCACTTAAGTTCTCTGAGAAACAATTTTTTTTATTACTTTTGAATTACAATCAGTCATTCTGAGTTTCACATGCAGGCTCCGTGTGAAAATGGTCTTCTACCCTTGTTTCCTGCATTAGCCGCCAAAAAAATAAAGGTGGGGAAACTCTCGGGTCAGAAAATCCACACAGATCTACGTCACACAGTCATGGACTCACCCTCCTGACTCGCGACTGGGAAGGCTGTTGTTGGTTTAGCGTCCAGGAAACATCAGAGAACATCTCGGCTAGTAGAAGCTAACCGTTAGCATTAGCAACTCCACCACACAGCAGAACTCCTCCAGGCTTGTGTTATTTGTGGAGATAAAACATCAACGTTGCAGAGCAAACAGTCAGTGGAAAAGTCATGTTGCTGTTAGCCAATCCGAAGCGAGATGACAGAATATCATGAATAATAATGACGTCAAAACTTTGAATCCTGCTGTTTTCTGCTCCCATCTCCTTCAGCTAACTTCTACCTCCTGAAACAGAAGCATGAGAGTTTTAATCACCTCAGAGATTGACTCATGAGGCATTCATTCAAATTAGAGACCACTGCTAATGTATTTAAATAACAAGTGAATGAGAGCTTTAAATAGTGTAGACGCGTGTGAAAAAGCGTGCATACTTTGGAGTGACCCTCTAGTTCTGGGTAGCCAGCAGTCCTCCTCAGCATCTGCAGATGCATCAGGGTGTGTGAGGGGGATGCATGAACAGGCGAGGAATTAGAATAACTGGTTCTGCAGACATCTGGAACGTGTTCAGACGGGTCATCATGAGCAAGAGAGTGTGAACACAGATCAGGTAAATCAGTCTCTCTAAGTCACCTAATTCCAAACGAAGAGCGTGCTGGTTTTTAATTTTAAAGCAGCTTAAAGAAAACAAGCTCAGTTTAATGCTTGTGTTTGCACATAAATTCCACCAAGTATTTTTTGCAGCTTATTCTTCATTATGATCAGAACATCTTTGTGCATGAGCCTTTGAGTTGCTCTGGTCAGAATTGCCCTTAATGGTGCCCTGAGAGAAAAAAAATGCATCTAAGAAAAAAATCATTTGGCTGAATACAGACATGAATAAAAGATCACACATACTCAGTGTTTGCCTTTTTTCTTCATTGTTCTCAATTAGCCTCAAATTGCGAAATCAAAGGCATGTTTGCGTTGCTGTTTTTGTACAACACAGAAGCCGTGTTCAGACGCCATCATGAAGCTTTACGCTGATGCAGAACAGGTTCCTCTCATTTCCAGTCCTAACTCTAAACCCCCTCCTCGCCACAGCTCTCCCTGGGTGCCATCACCTTCTGGATCTGAGTCTTTTCTGTCACCTCTGTTTGTCTGAGTGGGTTTAAATCTGATCCCAGGTTAGTTTTCAGTCACAGAGGTTTGGTGAAACCAGGCAGCTGTAGAACAAAGAGCCGTCCTGCTTTCAACTGAAGCCTTTTTGAAAGAAAATATCAGACATCACTAACTTTGCTAATGCAGATTGCAAAGTTCTGCGTAGGAATCGTGTTGTTTGTTCAGCTTTGGGTTTGACGTTGTTAAAATAGTGATCGAGCTGGGAAGAAAACACACAGTACTCCTGTTCTGTCTCAAACACTGGACTTAGAGGACTCTCAGGTGAGCCAAGAGTCTGATCACAGCGTCAACAGTACCAGGATTTTCATACATGTCAAAGCTCACCACGTTGGTAGGATGTAAGATAACAGCAACAACCTGATCAGTGTCCATCTTGTCCACACATAGAATTTAAATGTCTGAATGTGAAATCATAATCACTATAATAAAATAGACTTTTCCTGTTTTTGTTTGTTTTCCTAGGTGACGTTCATGACTTAGTTCTCCACAAGTGAGCAGAGGGTGTTGGAGCTGAAGCCTCTTGTATCTGTAAGTTTCCTTCATCAGTTTTCCTGCCTGGTTCTTTGGGTTTCTTTGACTCTGTTCGGCGGTTATGAGTAATTACTTGCATTAAAAGAGAAAATGGATGATTTTAAAGAAGAAAACATCCATGTTTACGTCTAGTTGGAGCAAAAACTAGTAATTGTTAATGAATTGCAACCAGCTTTATGCGTCTGTGTGCATGTCCACTGGCTTTTAACGTTCCATCTCTGCATACCAAAATCTCCTGATTTGTCTTGGTAAAGGCAGACCTCCAGTCTGGGCACTGTTCAGCCCTGTGCACCCTCAATAGCTGCTTTCACTTGAGGTGAAGAAAGGGGTCTTTTTAAAGGCTCTTGCAGGCATCACTCCAGGAACCTTTCAGCTCTGGGACCTACAGTATGCCTTTTAATGGACTTTCTCTCTGAGAGCAATAAAGATTATATCTGGAGTAAAATAGTGCTGCAGGTAACAGAAGCCTAAATAAAGCCAGTGAGGTCCTGACAGCTGATCTCGATGGGTTCAGCAGAGAGGGGGAACACTGGCGCTGCACGGACAGGAGAGGTTGGAGAAAAGAGCGATCCGACCATCTGGCTAATCCCCCTGTTTAAGAATGCTTATTAAGACGCTCTCTGGTGGCCCTTGAGTCGTGTCACTGCCGGGTCAACAAGTGGTCTGATTCAGAGAGGGCACGGAGAATCGTCAGTGCTTTGTGGAGGGCGATGCTCTGCGTTCTTCTGGTTGGTGGGGAAGCTCACGTTACAGGATCTGAGGTTCGTGTTGGTCTTGTAGCACAATCCGGAGCTGTGAGCCCTCCTGGTGTCAAGACCGCATCTCCGTCGGTTTCCCATTGAACAGCACAGCTAGACATGGCCGGAATCCATGTAGGAACAAGTGATGTGATTAGAACAGACACAAACCCTCTGAATGTGTGGTGTTGGGAACAGTTGCAGGTGCAGGAGAGCTTTTATACGACAAACCAAAGTGAAATAATCAGCAGAGATGACCTGCTACATTATCTCCTCATGTCAGAATTTGGGGGGGAAAAAAACACTAAAAGACTCAGATCCCATTCCCAAGAGGGTTTATTAAGTATGATCTATGTATGTAAAGGGTTGGATAAAGTACACAAACTAGTGCCTGCTTTTGTTGTTTACATTTTGGTTTATAAAAAGTTCAGTGGAAAGCACATTTGTGTGCACTGATGTGCAAAAATCACATCACACAACCACCCTGTTGGGAGACGTGGACCGCTGTACATTCAGCTCTTTATCTAGATGAGCAGAAACAAGAACAACAGCTGGACTTTTACTTTCTGCATGGACCAGTACCAACTGACTGGTACTGATCCATGGCCCAGTTTAGGTGGTTCTTGTTCTGTTGTGGTTAATGAGCAGACAGCGAGCAGTTGAGATGATTTGTGTAGAGCTAATGAGTTAATGAACCCACTGAGGTAGTTCTAGTTTCTTCTTCAGCTCTTTGCCTTGTCTCCTTTCTTCCTCGCCTGTATGAGATGTTCTGTTACCAGACTTCTGACTTGTTCCTTGGTAGGTAACCTCAAGTTTACAGTGATTTATCTGTTGAGCCTCGATTCTCAAGCCAACTCGTTTAATTTGACCGCTCTCAAACAAAGTACCTTAAAGGTTTTCATTGAAGAACTTGGTAAAAACAAAAACCAGCACGCTTCCTTTTGCTGTCGCGACACACCAGATGATATGTTTTGTATTATGTATTTAGTGGTTTGTCAGGCTACGTCTGTACCAGCTTATTTGTGTTTGTCCTTAGATGCATGCTTGTGTTTTGCTCACTCATGCCTCATCAACATCCCATCTGAGCCCATCTGGTTTGCTTAAGAGGCTCGTGGATCTGGGCCTTTAAGACTGGGCCAAGCCAGCAGCAGTTCCACCCCACTTACACATCAGTTCATGGTGCGAGGCCGTCTGCCAGTGACAGTATAGACCGACCCTTGTGGCTACTTCCCAAACCACCCAAGCTCAGACCCCACTTTCTCCCCTCTATTGCCCTTGAAATGGGGTCTGCTGTAAATATTACCTCCCTATCGCCCTTCATCCCTCCGTTTATCCTCCTGAAGCTGGCAGAGAGAAGAAAGAAGCCATGGGGCTGAGTCACTTTTTCCCTCGCTCTTCTCTTCTCCTCTCCTCTCTCCCAAACCACAGGCAGCGGCAGCGGCTTCCTGAAGATGAGCGCTTTTGTCTGTTCTGAGTCTTCTGCGGCTTTAGGCAGATCCTCCTCTGGTGAGGTAATGCTCAAGTTGGACGAGCGGGACGAGCGAGGAGAGAAAGGTGTAGGAGGGGTGGAGCTTTAGACCGGATCAATATTTTAACCCTTGGAGGTCCCTTAAAAAATGGCAACACTGGGGACTCTTAGCACAAAAAAATGTCCTTGATAAAAAGGTGTAATTAATATTATATAATGTTTATTATTAGTCAGATTTTGCTTTACACAGATTCCATCCTTGGCTTCAGCATTCATAAAACATAATAAAATATGTGTGTTTTTTAGATTTAACCCCTTTTTATTTTTTTACTTTTTTATAAAAAATCTGCATTGTAAAAAAATTTAAAAACACGCCTGCACAAAAAAATGCACGAGGGACCTCTAAGGGTTAATACGTTTATACCTGCGTCTGATCGAGAAATGAAGAGAAGGAAACAGGTGTGACTTTTGTTACGATCTTTAGACAGAAGTGATGCAGAGGAACCACTCATCACACCTGGGGGCGGGGCTTGTCTTGTGGGCGTTACTGTAAGCTGTCATTCTTTATGATTTGACCCTGTTCTAATAATACTACTATAAATAATAAGTTATTCTCTTAGTTATTCACAAGGCTAAAAAAATTCAATTAATCTCTGACGCTAGAAAAAATATAAATAAAAGTCTTTTTTGTTCCTTGAAAGCTGAAACATAATTAAGTTTAATTTACAAATAAATCAAGATTCAGAGTCTGGTTCTGCTGCAGTACGTAGAGTTTAGTCAAAAGCCGGATGGTTTCCATTAATCACCCTTTCTGTTGCGCTCCTCCTGTAGATAATAAAGGTTTAACATGATGTCACATGTAAGTTCCCACTCAGCCGTCACAGCTGGTGGTGAAACGTTGGACAGAACTTACTTGTGTTTGTGTGAATGTGTGTAATTTATGAGCTCTTGTCTTTTTTTGGTGACAACTGTTATAAGACCACAGGCCTCCTGTTGAGGAGGAACCTAGCTCAGGGTAATTGCTTCCTGTTTTATCTGTCGTGGTTCACGGAGGTCAGAGGTCATTCTCAGCTGTCGCACTCCGGGCTTCAGAGAACACCACCTGGTCCTCAGATCATAGAGATCTGACACATTATGGTCTCCAACAGTACGCCTCTTCATCTCTGAATTCTCCAGCACGCTGTAGCTGGAGGAGGCCTTTCCACCAGCTGTTTGGTTTCCTTCAGCACTTCATTTTAAAACTTTTACCAAAACCTTCGATGCTGCGTCTTGGTTTTGGTCACATATACTTTGTTAGAAAGTCAAACGTTACATGAAGTTTGGCTCCTGTTTCAAATAATGAGCAAAACATCTGTAAACCCAACAAAGGCAGCGGAGGTTTTAATCTGCTCAAGCCTCAGCACAGACCAACCATCTTCTTAGTGACCGTGAGCTAGGAGTTTTTTTTTAAAACATCCATTTAGGCCGTGGCATTTAATGCACTTTAACACAAAAACCATATTGTTGTAAATACTTTACAGTCTGGTGGTGACGGCTACTTTACCTTTAGCATTTCATGACAGCAGATGCTTTAAACTTGATGATTTTAATGCATTTTCCACTCATGGATCCATTAACACTTGCTAAAGTTTTTTCTTGCACAGCTTGAGACTGAAAGTTTGAATCCAACATCACCCGACGAGCGACAGGGTTCCAGCGTGGTTGTTGTGTTTGTGCTGTATGGGCCTTTGGAGCTCAGATGTTTCTGCAGCATTTTATATATAACAAGTAAAAATAACAACTTCATGTCCAGTTGTGCTGAGAATATTTTGAGCTAAAATATGAAGTCTGGAGCTTTGGTGTGAACGGTGCATTCTGATGGGAAACATCAGTCCTACAGCAGTGAAAGCCACAGCTGGTGAAATTCTTTAGAAAGTTTAAATAGAATGTAACATTTTGTTGGAAAGTTCCAAAGTGTATCAGTCTTAAACTGTGATTATGTAAAAACATCAGATATCAGACAATCCTACTTTCTGTTACCCATTTAAAGCCATATGCAACTTTTTCATATTTTAAAATCATGTTCTTGAGCCAGTATTTTCTAAAATGACCCTTTACCGGGTTAATGAAATGTCACTCAGACCCCCACCGCCCTATGTGGCCAGAATATTGCACTTGCAACTTCAGAGTGGCGGGCCGGTCTCTGTTAGACTTAGTAAAGTGGATCTGACATGCCTGGTGCTGCAGTCTGCTTCCGGCATGTTTCCTGCATGTTTCAGATCATGAACACAGCTGATTTGTGTGATTTAGTGATGAACCGCTCCTGTAGACACTAATGAAGGCTGAGGAGACATTTCAGCAGTTAGATTAAGGTGATGAAAAGACGAACGCACAGCGAGGAGATAAGTTTCACTTTCGCTTTTAATCACAGTGAATTAAAACGAACACTAGGGGGTGCTAAAAGCAAGCAAAACTGACAAGTATCCCTTTAAACTCAGGCTATGTCCAAATCCAGGGGTTGCGTGCTCATGACGTTGGATTTTAAAGCCAAGGGATGCGTCGTTACACGTCGAAGACTGTCCAAATTCAATGAAGAGTGAATGTAATGTCTTTATATGTTAAGCCAGGGGTGCCCAATCCTGGTCCTGGAGGGCCGGTATCCAGCATGTTTTAGTTTTAACCCTGTTTCAACACACCTGATTTCAATCAGCAGTTGATTAACAGGCTTCTGCAGAGCCTGATGAGCTGCTGGACAGGTGATTCAACCACTGCGTTGTGTGTTGGTGCAAAGAAACCACTAAAACGTGCTGAATACCGGCCCTCCAGGACCAGGATTGGGCACCCCTGTGTTAAGCCAATATAAAAATAAAAATCAATAAACTTCCCCCATGGATGATATGGATGCTCCTCCATTGTTGTGTGTCTATTTATCTTCCGATTCACTGCCGTGGTAAATTATTGCGAGATCTCACAAAGTTATTTTTCCCCTCCCATGTCCCTTTAGGGGCTCCGTAGAAACATGATTTACTGACTGAATCACTAAAATAAAGGAGGAAAGGTGCTTCAGTGCTCACGTTTGTTGGCTTTTAACAAGAAGTTTCCAAACTGACTGTTTCTGAGTTTTCATTCAACAGCCGTCGAGTTCAGAAAGAGCATGACAAACTCAACTCTATGGGATTTATATCTGCTTCCCATTTGTGAACACTATT
The DNA here is from genome assembly GCA_006937985.1 of Aphyosemion australe. Lineage (NCBI taxonomy): Eukaryota > Metazoa > Chordata > Actinopteri > Cyprinodontiformes > Nothobranchiidae > Aphyosemion > Aphyosemion australe. The sequence goes on from SSNS01000136.1 coordinate 1,399,918, forward strand.
GCACCGACCATGATGAAAACATCAACAGCATCCCATCATAATCACAGTTTTCTCATTACTGTAAAAAATCCTGGATCTCATTTTAAAGCTGCCATCAGCTAGAATTAACTGGCCTTAATGACTGCTGATTGCATTCCTACACTGCCCCTCCTTACATTTTTAGTGATCTGATCATTTAAGTACATGCTAGTGTAATTGAGGTCTCCTCCTTGATTAGATTTGCACCAGCTTTCTAACAAAGCCTGCTCGAACTTAATCCAATGAGGCCCATTGTGGCGGGAGCAGAGGGATGACATCGCTACTGGTTAGCTTCAAAATCAGCCTAGCAATTAGAGGGTGTGCTGATAAAAGGAGCTGGACTCACAAAAATAAAAGCTCACTGTTCCTCAGAGTGGACAGCTCTGGGGGGGGGTTTACACAGTGGGTTATTTTTATTTTTGTAAATAGCTTAGAAGTGCAAATTTATTCAAGAATTTAGTAAAGTAAGTTTATTCATATAGCACTTAGAAAGAAAAATCACAAAGAACAACAAAACAAATCATAAAGTCATAAAACGATCAGAAAAACAAAACAACCAAATATCATAAAATAAAGATGAAAGATCATTAAAATCAGAAAACACAAAAGATTTAGAAGTTTTAAATAAAAAAGTCATAAAATTATAAAATGATCACAAGTCAAACTACAAATAACATAAAACAACAGAAAGATAATTAAAAAGTCAGAAAAGTGATTATTTAAGTAACACGTGTGTGTTTTTAATAACAGGACCTAACCCAGAGTTTACTGGATTAAACTAGATGAACCAAACTGAGCCGTATTGATGTGTGAGAGTTTGACCCAGCACCACTCCTCCAGCAGAGCTCACCCGTTGGGACTGAAACGGCCCGACACGCAGCGTGGTGCGGAGGTGTCCTAAGGTGACACCTTCCCATCCATAATCACAGTTAGAGACTAAACCTGTGGCTCTGTGTCACAGCCTCAATCTCCTAATCTCCTCCTTTGTTCTCTGTCACCCCCAATCAGTCATGGACCAGGAGCATGTTACGGCCTCTGTCTGCACTAGACAGGCAGCTACGCTGGAGTGAGTGCATAATGGATCAGTCAGAACGTTAATTGCTAACCTTTTTCATTATTGATGTATTTACTTATGTTATATTTTTGAACCTAAACTCCCCAAAACTGACAGACTTCCTCATTAAAAACAGTAAAATAATCTGATGTGAGCTCAGTCTCATGTAAAACTGTAATAGATGAGTTTGTCTTTGTCAGACTCAGGTGAAGAAGAATAAAAACATTTTATTTCAAATCCGAAATGAGAACATGCTGTGAGACAAATATAAATAAATAAATAAACAAACTGAGCCCTAATCATAATTTACTATAAATTAAAGTTAAAGTCCCATTAGTGAAATGTACATGGGACTTTCTGCTTTTATGTATTGTAGTACTGGAGGTTTATTGGGGTGGGGTGAACATTGTGAGCTGGTCCGAGTGTGTGTATTTGTGTGGGGGGTGGTTTGTAATTGTTTTTTTTTTGTGTGATTATTTATTCATTATTATGATTATTATGATTATTTAAAAATATTTTTAGGGTTAGGGTTAGGGTTAATTGTATATGCTTGCTGCCTTCTGCCGCTTTTTTTGTTCTCTTTATGAGGACCCCCATGAAAACGAGATGGTACATCTCATGAGGATACTATTATTTCAATAAATGTCTAAATAAATAAAATAAATAAAATGTGTTCTCTATGTTGACTCACCCTCTGGGGGAGCGGTGAGCTGCAGACACGGCCACGCTCGGGACGTATTCGGTGGTTTAACTCAAACAATGTTTTTTATTTCAGATGCAAGTATTTTCTTCTATCTTTGTTTACCTACAGCTTTAATGTCATATTTTTACTTCTCTGTTTATTTCATGCCTTTTGAAGAGGAATTCTGCTTTCATTTTTTATATTCCTAAATGTTATACGTAATTAAAATCCCTTTAGTTTATGGAAATGTTCTGATCAGTTCATTATTTCTGATCGGACTGACGAGCTAACAGCTAGTCACAATCAAGTAACAAAATGTCCTAAAACAGCTCCAGTCCCAGTTTCAGAGCAGTTTGTGCAAATATTTTCTTCACCTTTTACAGAAAGAACCAGACAGGGAATGTCGTGATACATTTGCAGTGCAAATTACCACAGAAGTATTAGTAAATAACCATGAAACATGAATACGTGTCCTTTTCAGGACAGCAGAAACACTTTGATACTTGCTGTTCTATGTGGCCAGAACTAAACTCTGTTTCTCCAAACGGAGGTCCTTCTACAGCAGGGATGGCTGTAGTTGTTCATACTGTATTAATAGAATTAAACATAAAACACGAGCAAATTAGATCAAATGTATGCACTGTGCTCCATTTTAAAGTGCAGCTGATGAAATCTAGCAGGAGAAAATGTTCTTTCTTTACCAAGACTGAAACAAACGAGGTGCATCTTGCTGGTTTTATTCTGAATGCTCAACAGCTTTGTCCAGATCAGACACAGCTTCATTTATCACTCATCACTGATGCAGATTCAAAAGTGGACCACTCTCATCACAGATGATTTTAATGTTGAATCACGTTTGGTTTTTCTGCTTCTTTTAAACTGAACACAATAAATCCAGTCTATTGTTCAGGTGAACACCCAGAAACCTCCACAGTCTCATCACCCAGGGTGTAAACTGTGTTTGGATTATGCTGCATGAATAAAACAAGGATTCTTTCTAGCACACACACCTGAGAGAGACTTTTACCTGACAGCCATGTCTTTTCTTTTGTCCTGTCAGATTTTGTCTCCCAGATCCGCATGAGGGTCAGGATTAAGAACAGGAAGTCTTTTTTGTTTTTCTTATTCAGATGAAAACTCTTTCTTTATCTGTCTCTCCACAAACATTTGTTCCTCTTCTCTTCTCGACAAAAGGATTTCACTGTAAATAGGTCTAAATATGTTGAAGCTCACCTGTTCAGGCTGGAACTAATCCAGAGGCACGTCCCTGGTTCCCTGGGTGTTCTGTGATCCGGACCATAAGGTGCCACAGGATAAGCTGGGTTGCTAGTTGGGTGGAGAGAACAACGTTAGACTGAAACAAAAGGGGAGACGTACGTGATTTTGGGTGTTTTTTAAGCTGATAATTGATAAATTAAAAGCTGCTGATTGTTGTTTGTGGATTTTTTTTGTCAGTTTTTTTTCCACAATTAATCTGCTGTGGTCTCTTGCATGAAGGCCTGTGAGTCGTTTTCTGTGGGATCAAAAACAAGACAACTTAAAAAGCAACGTTGGTGTGTTATCTCTACAAGTAACACTAGCCCAAATGTGCTCCTGCATGTTGTGGAGTTGCTAATGCTAACGGTTAGCTTCTACTAGCCGAGATGCTCTCTGCTTTCTCCGATTGCAAAGTCAAGGTGGGCGGCGCCTTGAATGCTAATTTGTGACGTAGAAGAGACTTTTTTCAGAGTTTCAATTTCCCGTCTGTTTCCTTTCAGCCACTAATGAAGGCGATGTGGGTTTCATGTTCAGCAGGCATATGGAACTCAGAGTGGCCGATCGTTTTTCAAAAATAACAATTATCACAGTTTCTCAGTGAACGAGACCTTTAAAGCTACAATGGCAAATCTGCAAAACAAGCTAGCTTAACATTTTTTTCCTGTCTCTTAACCATGTTCTAACATAGTGACATTGTGAATTGTATTCTGGAGTGGGATGGCCTTCTTTGTCCACCAGGAGGTTGGCACATTGGTACACTTTCCTTTACAAGGCCATGCTTGGACCCAACTACATCTGTAACTTAATCTCACGGAGAAGTGTAACTTCTCACAGTCTGCGTGCAAACGATCAGTTGTTACTCTGTGTTCTGTTTGCTCGCACTGAACTGGGCAAAAGGGCTTTTGTTCACTCTGCTCCTTCTGCATGGAACAGGCTGCAGGAAAACTGGAAACTAACCGAGCTCATCTCCTTGAGCCCGATGAATCCCGGCATTGTCATCTTGGAATATGGCCGTGCCATCAGGGAAAAACACATCCATTGATGGAATAACCTGGTCATTCAGGATATTCAGGTAGTCAGCTGACCTCATTCTTGGAGCACATCCTGTTGCTGAACCTAGACCTGACCAACTGCAGCAACCCCAGATCATAGCCCCGCCCCCACAGGCTTGTACAGTAGGCACTAGGCATGATGGGTGCATCACTTCATCTGCCTCTCTTCTTACCCTGATGCACCCATCACTCTGGAACAGGGTCCATCTGGACTCATCACACCAGTTTTTAATAATGCGTTGGACAGTTCTGAACCCAGTTTTAGTCGTTTCTGCAACTCCTTAGATGTTTTCTCTGCTTGATGCCAATGATGTGACCCTTCTCACACAGACTAACATCTTTTCCACGACCACCAGATGTGTCTTTCCACATGGTTGTTGAAGAAATGAGAAGCAGCTCATTGCACCAGTTGGGTTAAATAACTTGTTACCATCTGAAAGATAATCACCCATGCAGCAATTATCCAATAGGAGGCTCCTATTTGCTTAGTTAAATCCAGGTGGCGACTTTTTTTGGCTGGGTAGTGTATGCTGTGGAGAAATGGAAAAAACAAAACAAAAGATGAAGTGGTTCTCTCACATTTGTCTAAAAACCTTTGCCAATAACACGACTCAATCTGAAACCAACCATTGGACCATCTGGTTGTCTGTCTCAGAACCTACTCGGGTCCTCCATTCATTACACAGCCACATATTTTGCAACAGAACACCACTCAGCAATGTCAGAAAAGGATACACATGTGGTTGCTTCCTTATTTTGAAGAAAATCATGAATCAAATTGAAATAGCAATTAAAACGTTTCCTATAATCAATCAGCCCAAGCCGATACTGAATTTACCAATTAGATTATGAATAAAAAATTTGGATTAACTCAACAATGAAGTGACTTGAAGTTCTGAGGAGAGGTCATCGACTTTCAAAATTGTGAAAAAAGATTGCCCACAAATAAAGTTGTAAGTTCTTGTGTATTTTTATCTCGGAGGCACCAGTGGTTGTTCAGTTTTCAGCAGGTATAAATCCACCTCCCTGTTCTGGTTATGTGTTTACTGAGCGTGTTGACTGGAGCTGATAATGACGTGTGTTAAATACACAGTGATTTATGATTAAGCTATTGCTGTAGTGTGTAGATCTGAGACTCAGGGGGCTGTTGGATCACCGACATGAGAAAGAGCCAAATCTATGTGCTTGTGATGAAGAGGACAAGCACCTCTGGAGCGCGTTTGTTAAAGCCTTTGGATGAGGCTCCAAAATGCTTGGCCCCCTTTCAAATCCTGCCTCACTTCCTGATAACATCAGACAGCTTCTGGCTGCTGCTGCCAACGTGTCACTGTTAAAAGATACACCTTTAAAAACATAATCAAAAGGCACAAATGGAAGTGATTTATCACCTGGTTACAATTAATCTAACCTATGGAGTCTTACTCAATTATTAATATCTGTTGGCACATGACCCTGTGTACCATACAGTAAACACTACGTCTCATAACTATGTATGAGATCTTGTAGTCAGCTAATATATGGCTGAAAGGCCCAGAGAGAGGCCCTGGGTCTTAATAAATCAGCCATAACTAGTCAAACTCTAATTGTGATTTACAGCCTGTAAGTGTGGCGCTGTGATGTAGGGAAGAAAAGAATCAAACGGGAGCCGCAGCGCTCAGAGAGGACGGCCAAAGACTCGTTCAGAGGAACTAGGATGGAAAAGCTAAACAAAATGCTGCTGCAGATAAAGCAACTTCTTGTTCAGATTCTGTTTGATTAAATAAAAACAGCTGGTGAATAAAGATTAGGAGAAGCTTTCTACACTCAGGTTACCTTTTCCTGCTGTCAGTGAAAACAGTTAACAACCACCTACACCATGGTATTCCCAGACCAGTTTAGATATAATCCCTCCAACATGTCCTTCCTAGCATCTACCAGTAGGACATACCTGAAACATTTCTGCTGGGAGGTGACCATGTCTCCATGTGGAGAAACAGCAGCTCTGCTCACCTCTCTCCTGGATGTGCGTCATCCTCACACCATCTCCAAGGCCGATGTTTAAACAATAATAATAAAAACAAACTTCAGATAAATTTCTTAGCCTTTCTGGTTGAAGAGACCCTCATTCATTTTATTAATTAATTAATACTTATACCTCATTCATTTTTACTTTTCTATATGTATTTTATGAATTATTTAGTATTCCAAAATGCTATTTGTTTTTTTATGCTGATCCCAAATAACTTTGGTCTTGTTGACCAGCTCAGTGACCTAGTGGTATGAGTGTCCACCCTGAGAGATCGTGGGTTCAACTCCACAGTCGGGTCCTACCAAAGACCTTAAAAAATTTGGACCCAATGCCTCCCCGCTTGACCCTCAGCATTAAGGGGTTGGATTGGGTGGTTAAACCACTAAATAGTCCCAGAGCGCAGCCACAGCTGCAGCTCACTGCTCCTATAGGGCTGTGGGTGTGTATGAGGTGGGTCTTTTTTATCATTGTGTGGTTTGGTCTCCATCTTTCTCCACCTGCATCCAGAGTGTGTGTGCTGGTTCAGTTATGTGAATAAAAGCTTTCATAACATTATGACCTTCCATAGGCAGAAACGAGACCTTGTGCAACAGGAACAATGCATATTCTCTTCAGGACAATGTCTACCTTGTGCAGCTCAGCTTTGCAACATGCATGCACGCACGCACGCACGCACGCACACACGCACACACGCACGCACGCACGCACACACACACACACACACACACACACACACACACACACACACACACACACACACACACACACACACACACACACACACACCTAGCCTGTGGATGTATTCACTTTCCCAAACATTTTTCCCCCACTGTGTCTGATGTGACCACAGGAAGTGTCCTCCTTCACTCTGCATGCATTTATCCATGGTGATGGTATCTAATAGATCTTATCCAATCATCCGTAGCCGATTCAGTTATAACACACTCATATTTCATCAGTGTTTTCTCTCAGCCAGCCTGCAAGATTAATGTTCTAAAGGGACATGGATTTGTCTCCTAAATCAACTCTAGCATCACCTTCTCAGCCTTGCAGTGATTATTACATTAACTGCAGAATTAAATGCTACAAAAATATACTCTTTCCAGAGATGCAAACATTTTTCAGTTTACTGGCTGAACATGAACCTTTTGGTATTTTATTCTGTTGTAATCGCTGTGAAATGTAGGGAAATGTTTGGAGAGAAATTACAGATGGACAACATTCTAGAGCCACAAAAAGGAAGAGGGAAGTGTCAAAAATGATGAAATTTCAAGAAAATTGTGAAAAGTGTAATTTATTTCAAACATTTCTGGAAGAAGCGAACCTTGTTTTATATCTGAATCTAGCTGTTTTTTTTTGAGGGTTCTGAGTATCTCTTTCTGCTTGATTTATAAAACAGGTTAAAATCAACAAATAAAAACCAACATTAAATGTTTTATGTGATATTTATTCCTAGATCTTTTCTCTGGTTAACTCATCCTGCAGCTTAAACTACCAGAAAGCTCTTTACTATAATTAAGCTATTTTTGTTTTGTTTCTACAGATTCTTCACAACCTGAAGAATTAAATGAGTCTGATTTGTGAGATTCAGATTAGTCGATCATGATGAAAACGATCGGAGATGTTGCATCTCTGTTATTTACTGGTTGTGTACAAACTTAAGTGTAAGTTATGTGTCTGTGCTAAAACAATTTACAAATGCAAATTTCAGATGAATTAAAGCCACTACAGTTCATTTTCACAAGGCATTATGGGTATTGTAGTGCGTTTTCTCATCTAGTTTTGATTCCTTATTTAGTTTTATTATAATTTTAACTTTATTCTGGACATAAATGTCTCCTTGATCTCTTCACTTCCTCTCTGTGTGTTTATCTTCTGAGGGACTCTGGCATGTTGTTGGACAGATGTAATCACAGTCCTAACATCTCCTGTCAGACGGTTTCATGCTGCCAACATCAGCAGAAATTAAACCGCGTGTTCTCGGCGCAGAAGACTCGTCAGAACCCTCTGCACACATTACAAATTCACAACGGTCAATAATTAAATCCAAATATGTTGTTTATTGACTGGCTGAAAGTACTTTGCCTTTGAATAATGCAGTCGCTTCATGCTAACAAAGCTGAGGAAATCCTCAAAGCTCCTTCTCAGATAGGGAACAAAGCTCATTGTCAGAGGATAGAGAGGCAGCGGGGATTACAATGGGGGCACGCAGCGAAACGCCTTGTCAGTCTTAATCTGGGATTAGGAGACATTCCCGCCTCCTGGGTGCTCTAAAAGCCACCTGTTTGGATGCCACTGCAGATGATGTGAGGTTCTAGAGCTGTTGGTTTGATTCTAAGACTTTGTTTGCATTAAACTTTAAAATTGGATATATTTTTATGCTTTCTGATAGAAAAAAAGCTTTAAAAACACTATTTTATTTAAATTTGATTAAAAAAAATGAAAATAAAATGATCATTTTTTATTTGCATGCTTGCATCTCAACAAATCTACAGAATTTATAGTAGTTGTTTAATTTATTACACCAGTTTACTTAGACTCTTTGCATCTTTAGTGTTTTATTTCCAACATTTCTTTTAGGAAATTTGCACAAGTAACTAAAGACTCAACGTTACTGTCCTTAAATTGGACATCAGAAGAGCTTTAGCTCCTCTGTCTTTTTCTGTCTTTGCAGCTCAGCATCCAGTACATGTGAAATATGCATGAGGGATTGACAAATGTGGCGAATTACCACAGAGGAATGTTAAACATGGCTGTCTGCTGATCGTTGTGAGACCCTGGAGTCCTGTAATGACTCACTAAAGCTCACTTTCCTCTGCCGCTTGCCTCGGGGCGAATGTGATCAGCCATGTGTGAACACAGCTGTCAAAGTGCCACAAGCTGCTTTGATAACTTTCTCCCCAATATCACCTTGTGAAATGGACTTTACAGCCAATGAGACATTAGAAATAGAAACCATAGACAATCCCACCCACTTCACTTATCTGCTCCATTGAGTTAATGTAAAAAACTTAATGAAACATCTGGATCCAGCCACATTCAGGTCAAGAGGAAATCTTTTGTGATTTTAAAGAAATGTTTCATTACACGGGTCAAAATGACGGCTGTGAAAGGTTATTATTATGGGTGGGACTCGATGAAAAAAATTAATCTAATTAATTAGAGGCTTTGTAATTAATCTTGATTAATCACATTTTAATCGTTCAAGAAAATTTTCCCCCGAAAGCAATTTTTTAAAATTAAAAATAATGAGACACAGAATCAAACAATAGTCACTGACATTATTATTGTAAACACAAGCTGTTTTAATTTCTAAAATGAAATGCTTTTAAATTGTATTTCAATTCAAAACAGGAGAATATATATATATATATATATATATTTAAATATATATATATATATATATATATATATATATATGTGTGTGTGTGTGTGTGTGTGTGTGTGTGTGTGTGTGTGTGTGTGTGTATATCACTGGCAAAAATAGGACAACCTACAAGTACAATACTATTTTAAGTACATGTTGATAATGATATTGTCTTTAAAATAATAATAACAATAATAATAATAATAATAATAATAATAATAATGATAATGATAATGATAATAATAATAATAATAATAATAATAATAATAATAATAATAATAATAATAGTAATGCAATTTGATTTGATTTGATTTAGCATCATTAGAGACAGAAATGAAGGCAAAAACACATGAAAAGGGATTTCTGATCACTCATTTGGTTGTAGTTCTAGATGTGTTTGGAGCACAATAAAAGGTTTTCATGGTCTTGTAGCCAAGGGTCTGAGCTTTCTTTAGAGGTGCAGCTTGACTATATTGATAATTAGGGCATGTATTTTGCTGCTAAACTTCAACATCCCCCAATTGGGGGACCCTCAGGCTTAAAGGGTTAAATGCGTTAATTTTTTTAAATGCGTTATTTTTTTCTAATTAATTAATCATAATTAACGCGTTAAATTCCCACCCCTAGTTATTATCATTTATGTGCTGAAGATGAAAGGGATTTCATCCTGTTTACAGTTTCAGATAAGATGAGTTACAGCACAGGAGTTAAACGTGTAGTTAAATTATAAATGTGTGTATTTAAATGATTCTAATTATAATAAAAGATGAGTGACAGTTCTCCAAAGGCGCATCAATATGAAGATTAATAGTTTTAGTGTTTTAGATGATTCTTCCTCACAAATAACCTTTATTGTCCAGTGAACAATGTTAACCCTTTGACAAACCTGGTTGACCATTTAGAGAACATTCGAGCCATTTTAACTTGTTAAAGAATGCATTGAACTCAAACAAGAACTAAAAAACTGAAAAAAAAATCTCTAAAGGTTTTATCTAACTGTATAGAAAATGCAAAACATGTTTTTAATGTTTCTTTCATACCTGACTAGTCTGCTAATGAATGAATAAATACCACTATACTGAGGGTTCTGGGTGAGCTTTTGCTGGATAAAATGATGACATGATGATAACATGAAACACTTTCTGGAATCATTTCAAGATACAATCTTTACTCATGCAGCATCACATCGGCCCTTCACAGAAAGAGTCTCAAACATGCATGCATACCTCAAAACAGTCACAAAACACTTCAAGCTCATAAAAATAATTTAGTTAGGATCACACTACAAGAATTTCTTCATTAATAAAAAATGTTCTGAATTATAAAGTCAATGTAATTCAGTTTTAGACTCAAGTCTTAGACTCCTGAAGTTTCTGCTTAAATCTAAACCAACTACAAGGATTCATTTTAAATCCAGAGAACTTCTAAATTCAGCCTATTCTATAACAGAAATGCTCATTATCAACCTGGGTGATTTGTTGATATAAAATGTTATTTATTAATGAACAGAAACTGCCTTTTACCTTGATGCTACATTAAATGAGCAGTGATTTAGAGACAAAATGTTGATGACTTTTCGTTTTTGTGAGCCGGAGGAGAAAGCAGACAAACGTCCCATTGAGCCAGTGCGTGTTGACTCTGGTCTTCAATGGTTTCTTCGTTGGTTTTCTCTGAATCATTGCCACCGAGCAGATAAATGTGTATGTGTGCTGTATTTGTGTTAGCTTGGTGGTGTGTTCCTGCATGCCAGGAAAAATAACAAGCACAAGGGAGGGTGTTGGTCACTATATGGCCACTTGTAGATTTCTGGGGGTCTGCGGTTCAGGCGGGCATTACTGAGACCCAGAGCACAGTGATGTGTGTTTTCACCCAATGTACAATCGACGCATTCAGCGTTTTCTGAGTGTTCCATCACCCACTTTGATTAATACTTTCCAGCAACACCCCAAATGGAGACATCAGGTTTGGTGTTTGCTGTTCCTCTGCTGGAGAACTAACCCCTACTGAGGAATGGATGTTTGGGGTGAGAATGTATCATGACTGGTTTAGAATGTTTATTTATCATCATTAAAAAAGCTAAAAGGCAGACATCATCACCATTTCACAAATACTAGACCTACACTTCTTCTGATTGGCCAGTTTGTAACCAACCAATCAACCAATCATCTCCCAGTGATGGGACTGGTTTGACTGATGAAATGTTTGTAAAATAACAAACTACTGTGAAATTTAAGAGACTGCAGCTGTTCTAACGCGGCAGCATTCCTCTTTAGTCTTGGCTAATTTTGACTATCCATTAGCTTATCAATCCTATAGGACAGAACCTATTCCTCTTAACTGCAGTGCTGAGTTTGGACAGCATTTGCTCGGGAGTCCTGTTTAAACAAAACAAAAATACAAAAAGCACCTTGGTGTAAAACGGTCACACAACGGCTAATGTTTACCTGAGAGCAGTGGACGGGCCTGGCTGATTGATGCTAGCTGTCGAGCAGCATCCGCCCTCTGCTCACCTCCCCTCATTGTTTCACCTGAGTCATGGTGAGGTCAGAGAATACCTGCGGTCGATAAGCGGCTGCAGCTTGAAACAGCAGCTATGTGTTGGCTCTTGGGGCTGTGGAGCCTCGGAGATGCCTCTGACTGCTAAATCATGTTAATGGGTTGGAATTTCAGAAAACAAAACTGCTTTTCTTGCTGTTAGGGGGATTGTTGGTTCAGGGAGGGGGAGCCACTGCTGCTACTGAGCTTTTCTATTTTGGGTTAAAGGGCCAGGACAAGACAGGCAGTGTTCCTGCAGCAGCTCCTATCAGCTGTTCTCCTGGAGTATTTATCTGTAGAAAATTCCTCAAGTGATGAACTTTGTCTAAAACCTGCCACAGTGTTGCACGCGCTGCAGGAAATTTTGTTTTCACTTTCATTTAATGAGGAGCTAATGTGCATTGATTTTGGAGGCAATACTTGATCACACACGTGATCCTCTGAGGTGTTTCCATCGTGCAGACTCAGAAGAGAAACCAGACCGGGGTAAGGCGCTACAATTCAGTCCTACCTCCTCCTCCAGCAGGTTGGAGTTTGCTTTAATCACAACTTCCTGGAGAGACTGATTTATGACGGACACTTGAGAAAACGTGGACTTTTCATTGGTCTGTGCAGCCAAAGTGAGAGCCTGACCACACGAGCTTTACTAAATATGATTAGCTCTGACGATATTCCTTCAGCATTGATGACGATTATTTCTTTCTCGTCTGTGAATGCTCCTTTGAGAACGCAGCAGATGAAATCTCTGGGGTGCAGTTTGTGTTGCCTCTTTGTTTCCTTTGAATGCTTTGGTACTCCCTCTCCCTCTTAATTTTCCTTCTGAACTGTCCAGAGGACAAACAATTCTATTCTAGGTCTTCATTTTCTTTATCCTTCTGTGTTTTCTCCTTCTCTGTCTCTCTTTCTCTTTGGTAGTTCCCACTTCCTCAGTTCTATCCAGCTGGAGATTTTACACCCAATTGGTTGAGTTGGAAGCCTTTGTCAGAGCCCCTCTCTCACTCCACAAGTGGTAGAAGGGACCTGGGTTGTGAATGGCGCTTTGTGCACTGTTTTTCTTAGAGGGGGCCCTCTCGCTCCTACTCTCATCTGTCACAGGTCGCTCTCCATCCACCCTCCACAATGCCTGATTGTTCCTGCCCAAGTCGCCAGGTTCCAGGCCAGATCTGAACAACGCTCGTCTGCCAAATTCCGACCCTGGTTTTCAGTTTTCTTCCACTCACAGAGGGAATCTAAGTTACTGTCCACGTTTTGAAGGAGGGGACTTAGCTAGCTGTCCGCTGTCAGCACTTTGGTTTATTGAGTGTTTCTGTAAGCTAAAAGCTGTGCAAATTTCCTGAGACAGCTGATGAAGGGGGAAAGTTAAACCAACAGGCTTAATGGGAGTACGGAACAGCTGAGGATGTTTTTATATCGTGGATAATAATTATGAAGGTTGTAAAACTATCAGGATCTATCATCGGGGCCATCTCTGAAATGCATAAAGTTAATATTTTTTGGGTCAAAAAGAAGAAGATATTGAGTAATCAGTTCCACTTTCCTGGAAACGTCTCAGCTGACCGCTGCTTTCAGGGGAATTTATTCTAGAAACATTTTGAAGTTTGTTTCTGTGTAAATGCTATAAATGAATAACATTTGACCCAATAGACAGCTTCCTGAATGGCCTCCGATTGGAGGGACTGATGAGCTAACGGCTAGTCCAAGAACAGCCTATGCAAAAGTGTGATTCTGGCATTTCAAAAAGGATCTAAACTCATACATTTCAAAGCCCTTCATGTTATGTATTCATAAACCTTTAAACCGTCATCAGCTTTAGATTACATGATTATTTATATTTAAGTCTGTGGTTATTTACAAGCATAAAATCTTTCAGCTGCAGCAAAACGTAGTACCCATAGACAGAGCATGGTCGTTGGGTGGAATCTATGGTTGTCTTTAAAAATGTCTTTGCATTCAATTGGACCAATCAGAGAAACGAACAACGTGACATATTCATTGCTGATGAGTCAACGGGGAAGTCCTCCATATACCATCAAAGAAAAAGAAGAAGCAAAAGAATAAAGGACTCAAGTACCTGTGCTCATGTCGTCCAAAGTTGATGCCAAAGCCGTTTCAAACGAGCATCGTTCCTGAGCCAACGCCATCTTTGTAGTTTTTCTCTGTTGCAGCTCTAGTGATGAGCACACCCAGTGTCTCTCTACAAACATAGAGAGCTGTGATTGACCCAACCTAAACCTGGCCAATGGTAGACCTGCTGAGGCTACAATAAAGCATGGCTAGACCGACCTGCAGAGCAAAACCTACATGTTACTTTAGTGTATAAATCACCAAATAGCCTCAGAAATCCGTGTAAGTTAACGCCATGTGAAATCCTCAGAGATTTAAATCTGTAAAATATTATTCACTCATAAAGTTTTGCAGAATGGAGCTGATTTAAGACCTCAGCAGCACACTTGCTGAGGCTCAGCCATTAGCTAACTTTTCCATTTATCCCGATTCAAATTCAACAATTAAAAATACAAAGAAAAAGTAACTTTGAAAATATCAAACGTTCCTCCAGGCGTTTAGCTCTGCTGTTGTGTGCTCTTAGTGAGTGGTTTCAGCTACTACACAGTAATTTTACAGTAAAATTCTTAGAAGTACCACTAATATTTTGCAGAAAAGCTTAGCATGTCCCGTTAGTCATCAACATTACACTATTGTTTCCTTGATGCTCTGTGCATGAAGAACACTGTTTACCTGCTCCAGCCAGTCACAACCAGCATTGGGGAAGTTACTCAAAAAAATTAACTACTGTAGTTACACATTACTAATTACATATCAAAAAAGTAACTTAGTTATACTGATTACATTTGCACCCAAAAAGTAACCTGCACTATTGTTTTTTTAAATGGCACTGAAGATCTCTTTTTGACACCATTCTATAATAAAAGAGATGTAAAACAAGCACAAACATCTGTGCTACATAAGTACCATGAAAACTTTTAAAAAGCTATAATAACCTCAGATACACATTGACAATAACAAAATAGTTTTAAGTGAGTGGGCTGTTGACCACATAGTAGTTCCAACATGACCTTGTGCAAATTACAAATAGAAATAAGACCATATGATGACCTCAAGATACTACAACAGTGTATAAGAGCCATAGACAAAATAAAATCACATGTATGTTCATCTCAGCCTTTGTGTTTGCATGGCGATGAACATCAAGTTGTAAATGTTTACGTGTCGGCATCATACTGACGGCGCCATCACTCTGGGGCTCTTTAGCAACTAGCTTAGTGGCTGCATGTTGTCGTTGTAAGAGTTTGGAAAGATTTGAAGTCGAGTAAAAGTAATGTGCATACTTCCATCTGTAAAACGTCGCCTTGTCCTCCTTCGCCTCTGCCATGTTGTTCTCTTCCCTTCCCTCCATGTGTGATTGTGTATGTGTCGTTGCAACGTCATCAAGTAAGATAAAGACAGTGTCCTCTGACCTCTTTTCTCTCTGGAGGAGAGGACAGACCATTTGATAGTAACACAAGAAATTAATATAGGTTTCTCTTTGTAGCAAGTAATATATTACAGGCGTCTCCAAAGTAATAGATTACATTACTGAATGACTGATAAATGTAATGCAATTACTATAACACATTACTTTGTAACCCATTACACCCAACACACCTTTTGGTGTGCTTACCAACAAACTAAATGCTACTGCACAGCGAAACCCTACCAGAGGCAGCGTGTGAAGAGTCTGAGCATTCCTGGCCATATGAGACACCAGTTCCAAGAAACTAAGACCCAAGTTCCCCCACAAACACAGCAGCAGCAGCGATATTGTCAGCTAAAAATAGACCATCTTCTGTCTTCCCTTTCCTTTGGCTTCAGTTAGCTCACTCATCACTTCATGGTGAATGCAGCAGATCATGGATCAGTTATTAGTTACCAAAAGCTGGTCCTGACTCTGAAAATCCCAATCAGTCAGACCTGGCTTATTCCAAAATGTCTGATGGGATTTTGTTGTGGAATGAGGAAAGTTTATCTAATTTGTTTGTTATTTATAACCTGGTGTCTCCCAAACAAGCTGATATCTGGCTTATTTAGTAATTTTACAATAGAAATCAGAATGGATATTTTTTAAAGGCTCAGTGTCTGAAAGAATTTGACTCTTTAGCGCCACGCAGTTCAGAGTAGGTACTGCAGCATCAAAAAGGCAATATGTCATCAACGACTTCCAGCTTTCCATCCAGCTTTCTGTTCTTTTAATTTGTATTCTTTTCTACATTTTATCTAAATAGGTGTTGAGTAATAGAATAAACAGTTTTTCATGTTGACTATGTTGATGCTAATTGTGTTTGCTGTATTTCATGGCTAACAGCAAAAGCACAGACGTGAAACACGGAGCATTATACCTTGTATGTCCCTAGGCAGCTACCGTATTTAAGATGGTGCATGACTATGGAGGGTCAACAGTTTCTGTATATAAAAGTGTAAAATTTCAATAGACAGACTTAGAAAAGACAATGGTGAGAAATATTAATGAAAAAGGACGTTTGTGGACAGATACACAGAATTTGATAGTAAACACGTAGGAATGTGCCTTTAAATAGGTATTAAATTAATAGTGCAATCAAACACTGAAGTGAATTATGTAAAACAAAGAAAATGTACTAAGTATAATATTCTCTTGAAGTATTTAGCTTATGCTCTAACCTGGATCACTGTGCAAAGACCTAGTTAGGACGTCCTACAGATGTGGTCTGGACCAACAGACTCAATAAAGACAAGATCTGCACGCCCTGCAACGTTGACTTTTTGTAGGGCATGCAGAGAGAAAACTGATTTATTGTTGTTTTTTCCTTGTCAAAGCATGAAACTCAAAATAATTGGGACACTTTGTTCTCTGTGTGCAGGCAGCAGAGCTGCACTATTCATGGTTCTGCAACATCTCCAGGTCAGAGTTGAGGGAGTTTCACTTTTCATGCATTACAGCCGCGACCCTCCTCTAATAACCTGCATTACAGAGTCACTGGGTGCTGCATTCCAGCAGAGGCAGTAAAAACAGGAACATGCTCAGAACATTACGACCGGCTCGGTCCACAGCCGTCCAACCAGATGGGAATTCTGCTCATTTTATAGGCTGCTTTTTAATTTGTTCGCAAGAACTAAGTGTGAACCTACTTTTCTTCTCTGTTTAGTTCATCCATGGATGCTTTTTAAAATAATTTTATCTACAATTCTCATTTCTTTCTTGGTTTATTTTCCTGCTATGATTAGTTTTAATCTCATTGACTTTCTTCTGCTGCCCCATGAAGCAGATTTCTGCTCATTCATCTTTAGCTGAGGGTCTAACTCTTTGAGTACTCATCAGTGAGCTGCAAAGTACTCAAACCATGTTTACGATACTTTTAACTTGTTTTGTTTGTCCATTTATGAAAATATCTAATTTCTATGACAGAAACGCTGAAATACCCCTACTGTCCACTAGGAGTCCACATTCCCCATCATCAACATACAGAACAAGAACGTTTCTCATTAAGCTTCAGATTCTCCCAGAACCTTTAGATGATATCTCATACGTGACATGGGGGACAAGGCTCAGAAGGTAGAGCAGGTTGTTCAGTAATCAAAGGGTTGCTGGTTTGATCCAAGCTCATTCATCATCATTCTGCCGTTGTGTCCTTGGGCAAGACACTCCACTGCCTCACCACTCTTGTTGCTTTGGGTAAAAGCATCTCCCAAACGCATGAACATAAACCTGATCAAAGCAAAACCAACTCCATTTGTTGTTTGGTTTCTTGAGGACAACCAAACAAGAGTGACACAAGTAGGCCCCGTTATTGTTCCTGAAGTCAGTCTCTCGTCCACATAGAGTCACCAAAACAGTTGTCCTTCAGAAAATGTATTGAACTCCTTTAAAAACATGACAGTCTTTAAATACTTTTGGAAATGTACGAGAAACGTTTTGGTCAAAATCACAGAATTATAACACCAGAGCCCTCTGACGTGACATATCCTTGTGCTTTTTGGTTTGCAGCTGATTGATTGAGTGTAATGACTCGTCTATGCCCTCTTTTTCTGTGGGGTCTGTGTGTTTTTAAATGTTTGTAACTAAGAACAATGAGAAGGACTTTCAGTAATATAAAGCAGCGTTTAGCCTCATACTCAAAAAGCTGCTGGAAAAACATTTTACCTTTAAGGTTTTTGCTGACAGTTATGCCATCTTTTGTGTTGTGTTTCATGACAGCTAATTTAGTTAGCCTATAGCAGTAAAATAAATTAAAACATGTCTTTTCCATCCTTTATATAGTAAATAGCAACATGTGTAGTAACTTTTGGGGTGGGATCTTATAAAAAATTTTAATGGTTTGGGGTTTCGTCTTTATTTGTGTTTTCTTATTTCTGGATTATATATTTTAATTGAAGGTATTTTAGTAGTTTGACATTTTTCAGACGTGTACCTGGTTGTTATTCCCCTCAGAGTCTCACACAGCAGCTCATACCTCCCAGTTTATGTAGTCCTCAGATTCTCAGCTCTATGTCAGATCCTACAGCTCACCCGTTAAGTTCGGGTTTTTAAACTGTTGGATCATCACACACGGTGTGATAAATAATCCTACAGTGTGTGGTGTGCAACACCTCAGTAAATACTAAACGTGAACAGCTTTCACTCATGAACATTCCCCGCTCAAACGGGAAATCTTGCAAAATAAAACGTGACTTCAAAGTAAACAAACATGGTGGAGGAGGAGCGTGCTGCATGCTTATATCACCTGGCTTTCTGATTTGTTGGATGTCACATTCACCAGCCAGCGTGTTCATTCGTCCTCAAAATCAGACAAAGACAATCTAACATGTTTGAAAGCCCACATTTATGATTAGGGTGGTCCCGATGTGCTTCTGAGTGGACCAGAGTTATCCTATACCACACCACACATGGTAGGATTATCTGATAAGATTATCTTAAGAGCCGTAATGGTAATTGTGTGCAACCTTAAGATTGTTGAAACGGGAGGAGCAGGTCAAAAATCAGCATAATTATCCTTTCCTGTGAACTGGGCTTAACTCCCAGTCTTTGTTTTTACTGCTGTTTGTTTTTCTTTCTGGTTGTTTGTTCTTTGCCCTCTGGACTCCTGATTTTTTTGTTTTTGAATGTTTTTACATACTCCTGAACCCTGCCTCCAAAGTCTTCATTTTAGGAACCACCACTCAGCCTCATGAAGCTTCACATCTGAACCCCTCTCTATCTGAGATGTTTCCACACCCAGTTTACTGAAGTTCTTCACTCACTTCTGGTTGACAAAACTGTAATTGACACTTCAAACCACAAACCTTTCACTTTCCATTTATTTTCTTACAGAATGATGTCTTCCATGCAAACAACTCCTTCCTTTCACCCACCACCCGAGGAGGACGAAGTGATCGGTCAGGACAACTCAACCTGGGCCGGTGAAGAGCGAGCCACCTTGAAGGAGACGCCGTCGCCTCCTTTACGTGATCAGCCCTACCCAGACGAACGTCAGTCTGTCAGAGAGAAACCAACAGACGCTGAGTGGGAGAACGTCAGCCCTGCTGTGATGGTAAGGCCTGAATGTGAGATACGTCGCTGTAACTCAGATCTATAAAACAAACTGTGTGTGCACAGTGAACACACTTGGGGCATGCAGCTCATAAAACACTCATGAAACGCATGCTGGAGCACGCAGGGTGTGCAATTTCTCATGCATAATGATGATCGTGGACTCTTGTGTGCCCACCTTTAAATGCATATATATACAAACCAAGACCGAGCACACACACTCACACACACTCACACAACAGCGCTTGTCTGTGGTCTGTTTGCTGCAGGCAGTGCTGTAGGCGACCCACTGAGGGTCCTCCTCCAGAGGGTTATACCCCAGATTCTTCTCATCTCCACAGCGTGTTTTCAGGTGTTGCTCTGTGTGTGTGTGTGTGTTGAGTTGGTGGTTACTTGGCTTCAGGTTCTCTTGGTCCCACATGGATGAAGCAGGTTTGACTTGAGTTTCTGAGTTGAGGAAAGTTCTTGGAATCAATATTACAGTGAAAACACATCTCACGTTTCCCTGACAACAAGGTTTGAAATGAGATGTTTTTATTAAGTTGCGTTGAAAATTTAGCCTTCTTATATATTCTGTTTCTTATTGCATCGTCTAATCTCTAAGAGCAATCAAACTTTACAAAAACGTAGATTTTACTTTGCTTCAGCATCAAGGTATCAAAGCTACCTCAAGGCAAAAATGATCTTCAGTCCTGGAAATCCTGACAGAAAGAGGAGTTGTGTGGTTTGCAACGCTTGTAGCAGAAGAAAATATTGCCTCCATAAATCAGGAAGAGGCTAACCACATCCGCTCTCTTTGAACAGCAGATTGATAATCTTTATTGCCACCTGAAACATATTCTCAAACGTTCCTGACCAGATCAGTTCCTGTGCCTTGCTCAAGAGCGATTTACAAATTCACACGTGTTGTCCCGGACATGCATCTGACCATCAGATCTTCCCGGCTGCACAATTCAGCTCATGGAGCTTCCTGTGTGTGTGGACTTAAAGAAACACGCCTGGACAATCCGCCAGCGACACCCTATCCCCCAATCCTCATTACAGAGGCATCTCCTGCTTAAAGACAAAGTGCACAACAGGGCCTCTTGGAGCCGTTTCAAGGGCGTCTTAAGATCCCGCTGTTCACCAAAGCCTGTTGTCTTTGAAACATAAGCCTCCAAAAAGTTATGGAGACCCCCCCCACACTCTTAGAGGAATGGAGGGAGCATCCTGAAATACCCCCGGCATTAGGACACCTGTGCTGAAGTGTCTGTTGTGAGAGACAATATGCTCGTCTCAAGGGGATCATCTTCTTGATAAATTTAGAGTCTTTGTGCCTTCTGCAGAACAAACAACACGAGGACACATGAAGTCATACAGAGGAAGATCTGTCAAATGAATCTGCTGAAAACATGTCAAGTTTTCAGCTCAGAGTTTATTCTGCAATTTATAGAGAAACGTTTTATAGTAAAAGGCTGAGGTTTAACAACGATCACATCTGAGTCATGAAAGACAGAATCACTTGAGCCATCTCACTTCTGAGTGAACACAAAAGATCTCTGTCTTCAAGCAGAGTAAAACAGCTGCCGTTGCACCACTTCACTGACAGCTTTTCTTTATTCACTCGTTCACTGAGTGTCACTGACGGTTGCAGTGTGAGCCCACAGGGAGGATGTAAACAAATGACCTGAACAGTAGAGAAGATGCAGCGTTGCTCCTAACGACGGATAAATCAGCTTCTCTGATGATCCCTTCCTGTCAGGAGCAAGTTGGCGTCGTGAACCTGACATTTGCAGCATGGCTCTGGTCAGTTCTCTCTAGAACAGATAATGAAGGTTCAGCAATATCTAAAAACGTATTGTTTGCATATAAAGAGCTGTAGTAAGCTGAAGGCTGATTAGTCCTGGTTTTCCTTCTGGAGGTTACACCAGCTGGTCGTGCACATCCTGATTTTTGTCACTAGACACGTGCTGCCCGAGTCTGCAGGCGCTTTGCCTCTACAGGCATCAGTACGACTAAGAAACAGCTAAGAATGCACAGATGTTAATACAAAAATGATCAAAGTAGCAGAGAAGAACTTCCTAGTTTTCTTGTTGAAAGGAAAATTTACTTCCTCTCTGCTAATCTTCTTCCTGTGCTGCTCTGGATGGATTAACAGACGGATTGACGGACACCTGTTGGAAAAGAGAACTGCAGAGTTCAGTGTGACCGAAGCATCACTATAAACAGAAACTTCACCCTCATGATGTCATCAGTTGCTCTTGACATTGGTGGTATTTTTAGTTTCTGTTAATTTGATCATGCAGCCTGAACTTTTGCCCTCTATTCTCAGGACAATGAAAGCAGCAAAGGCTGCTCCATCTACGCCTACCAGGCTAACTCTACCTCTCCACCCAAGCCAGAGGAGTGCTCCAGGGATCGAGGGGAGCCCATGGTTGGCCTCATGTTTGGGACACCGGAGCGGCGCAAAGGAAGCCTCGCGGACGTGGTGGATACTCTGAAACAGAAGAAGCTCGTGGAGCTGACTAAGACAGAACAAGACGGTAAGAAGAAGAAGGTGTGTGTGTGTGTGTGTGTGTTGTAGCCACAGTGTCTCATGAAAACAGTAAAGAAAAGCAGTTCTGTTTGTGTTCAGCAGCCAAAAACTTGAACTTGAAAATCTTGTGAAAAATGTTTTGGCTCAAATGATTTTAAATGATCAGCAATTTAAAGGAGTCATAAACTCTTTATTTCAATAACTCTTCTGTGGCCTGTAGTTTGAGTGAATGCCTTGTGAGTCGTTTTTCTGAGGAGAAAAATCTCTGCAGCTCTTGTTTCAGGGACTAAAGTGTGTCAGGGTGGCAGATTTTGGAGTCTTACTCATTAATATTCATGATATCCGGACATCTCTCCTCTGATTGGCTAACAGCAACACGACTCTACCACTGACTCTGTTTGCTCTGCAACGTTGATGTTTTATCTCCACAAATAACACAATCCTGGAGGAGTTCTGCTGTGTGGTAGAGTTGCTAATGCTAACAGTTAGCTTCTACTAGCAGTTTCCTGGGTGCTAAACCAACAACAGCGTTCCCCATGTGCCAAAAGGAGAGACTCCATGAAGGCAAATTTACAGTGTGATGTAGATCTGTGTGGCTTTTCTGACCCAAGCGTTACCTCGTCTATTTTCTTTGGCAGCTAATGCAGGAAACAGGGGTAGAAGACTATTTTCATTTTCATCCTGCATGTGAAACTCAGAGTAACTGATCACACTCAGGAAGAACAAATATTATACGTTTCTCAGTGAACAGGACCTTTAAAGAATTCTTATTTCCATCACTCACCACTGACTAACTCTCCTACAATAATAAGAAGGAGAAAATAAAAAGAGAACAATCAACAGTCGTGAATAATCCACATTGTACTTGGAGTCTGATTCAGTGTTACAGCAGAGATAAAGAGACTAGCACGAAAAATAACTCAAGTCTAAAGCTACCAGTTCTAAGGACTGATTGGTATGGCTAAAAAGAAATGTAAAGCCGTTATGAAGTGTGTCACTGATTTAGCTTTCAGAACAGCTTGAAATAGACTGAGAAGCTTGTCTGATTACAGCCTGCACCTACGTTTATTGCTGCTTTCTCCAATTTCTAACTATTTGACAGTGCTATGTGTACACACCTTTAAATCTCCAGCAATTTTGCATTACTTATTTAGTGACATTTTAGCATAAAGCATCAGCTAAATGTGCACGTCATGTGACTCCAGGGGTCAAAAACAAGGAATCAGTCACTATTGCATAAATGTACCAAATCTTAACGTCCATAAACATTAATGATGACGCTAGCACAGGCTAGACTTTTTCCAAAACCAAAGTAACTCAACTTCGATTGTGTTTTAATGTAAACAACAGCTCTAGATTTATGACTCACTGTTTGCTGTAAATCTGTCCCTTTGATGGACCATAAACATCTTTCTCGTCTCCTGCTTCTGAAGGGAGACCAAACCACGGTAGCTGGATGTTTTGCTTTCTCTTTCCTCTTCAGAGGATCTTTAAACGTGTGAAATTACAAGTGGTGCATCCCTGGCTTGTCAGATCACAAAATCAGTGAAAACACGGGTTTCCCTTTTCTCTCCTGGTCCTCTCATCTAACGCTTCTTCCAGCAGGCCTCGACTCGCCCTCTTCCCTCCCCCAGAGCCAGATCTAAAACCATCTGACACCCCTCTTTACTATTATGTGCAGATAGTAATCAGGATGATATTAGAGGAGCGCTTGATCGTGCTCATTTAGAGGTTTTTACTTTGTTATTGACAGTAAAGTGGGCCAGAATGGGACAGCCAGAGGCACAGTATACAGTAGAGTGGAGTGTGTTTAAAGATGGGTGGCTTTGGCTGTTATCTGTTGGCTTAAAAGTACAGATGTCTCTGTGTGTGTGTGTGTGTGTGTGCGTGTGTGTGTGTGCACTGGTGCGGATGAATGTGTGTGTGTGTGTGTGCGTGCGCACTGGTGCGGGTGAATGTGTGTGTGTGTGTGTGTGCGGGTGCATGTGCGTGTGTGTGTGCACTGGTGCAGGTGAATGTGTGTGTGTGTGTGTGCACTGGTGCGGGTGAATGTGTGTGTGTGTGTGTGTGTGTGTGTGTGTGTGTGTGTGTGTGTGTGTGTGTGTGTGTGTGTGGGTGTGTGTGTGTGTGTGCGCACTGGTGCGGGTGAATGTGTGTGTGTGTGCGGGTGCATGTGCGTGTATGTGTGCACTGGTGCGGGTGCGTGTGTGTGTGTGGGTGCATGTGCGTGTGTGTGTGCACTGGTGCGGGTGCATGTGTGTGTGTTTGTGTGTGCGCGCGTGCATGTGCATGTTTGTGTGTGTGTGTGTGCGTGAGTGTGGGTGCATGTGCGTGTGTGCATGCGCATGTGTGTGTGTGTGCTGGTGTGGGTGCATTGGTGTGTTTGCGCGTGCGTGTAAACAAGGTTTAAGCAGAAATCTGGAGTTTTACCCCGTTCAGGGATTATGTATGATATTTTAGTTCTAACCTGTGACACAATGTGGGCAATATGCCAAATTAATTTCCCTAAGGTCTTGTAGAGCCCCGTTTAGCATTAGCCAATAGCGTTAGACATCCACTTACGAACAGATGTCAATCACAGATCGTGCACGAACATCAGAAATACCTAAACGGATTCAGAGTTTACAACATTTCTTATGGACAAGTAAGTCTTAAAACAAGATACACACACACACACACACGCACTAACGCACGCACGCACGCGCGCGCACGCACACACACACACAACAGCATAATATAAGAATAATTGTAAAATGTGTTTTAGCTCTGTTGACCGGCTGGATGTGCGCGTTCATGAACCAGAGGCGTTTCTTCCAGCTGTAATCATGGAAGTAGGGAGAGAGGCTCCATGTGCAGTACATTTTTCCACCTCTAGATGGGGCATTCTGAAAAATAAAACCTCCAGATTCCTGCTTTAAGAAAACAAACCTATACCTTTCGTTAATACTCTGTCTATTCCATTTAGTCTGTAATTGATTTGTTACCCGACCAACTGGACAGAAAATATAACCCAATATTTATTCAGAACGACCCAGCAATGTGAGCCCTGCAGTGTCTGAAACACAGGATCTCTGTTTGTGTTGTTTCTTAAACTGAAAACATGCAGGCACATATGTTTTCTCTTTTTGACAATGCTGTTTTTGTTTCATGTCCTTTAGAGGAACATTTAAACCTATTAAATTCAATTTGTTCAAATAATCTGTGATCAAGTTTATTTTATAATGCATCAAAAGTGTGACCTTCTCCTCTTTTGTTATTTTTTTTTGCTTAAATGAAAATATTTAAAAATAAGAGACATCACAAATGAGTTTTATGATAACAGATTTTTTAATTAAAACAAAAACTTGATGCAGTCTGGATGAAACATCTAGAACAACAGAAGCATTTGGAAATATTTTCACCAAATTCCCTCAGAAACTCACTTTTCCTGCTCTGTCTTTTTCCCGTTTTGTAATGGGAGGAGGTGGTGGGGGAGGGGGGCAGCTCTGTATTGAATTTGGCTTTCCCTTTGCTAATTAGCGTGGCTGCCATCCTCCCCGAGAACTAACAAGAGGCATTGATCGCGCTGCAAACACTCAGACAAAATCAAACAAGAGGAGCATGTGCGACGTAAGCGGGCCCACCTCATCGTACGGCGGCAGCATGAATGGGCCCGGTGAGTGTGGGATCTGTGAATCACTGTGATCCTTGAAGGCACATTGTAAAACCGCCTTTCAGGCAGAGCCGTGCTGCAGCGCTCCATTTAGAGCCCACATATGCAGACTGACAACCACCTTAGCTTTTTCTGCCTAATGAGCTTAGTCAAAATGAGACGAGGTGATCCATAGATGGCAGAGGCTGAATGCTTCATTAAATTAGTTCTTCCTCTGTTACCCCCCCATCCACACACACACACACACACCCTTTCCCTTATTTCTTTAGATTTATCTGTTTGAATACTGCTTCTTCCTCTAATTGTGCCTTTTTCCTCTTCTTCATTACCATCTTGTTCTGGTTTTTCTTCACCTGAAGGAAGACTTCCGCATTCTCTTGTTCCTGCCCTTCATCTTCAGGACCTTCTTCATTTTATTTTAAGGAATCATTTCTAAGCCCAGAGGCGGCCTTGCTCACATCCTAAATGAAAGCTTTGTTGTGTGACACCGGTAAAATTCATAAGATGTCAGTTTTATTGTATTTTGTTAAAAGTATATAAAGCATGCAGGAGTGCAAGGCCGCCGTGGTGAATGGGTTTATGCAGAGTCCCGTACGTGGGAGATGGGTTTTGTCATTTACCTCGGCAGAAAGACGGAGAAGCTTCCTGCTTTGATTCTGGATTTGTTCAAAGATTTGACATCTTGGTGGTGCTGGAGACACCTGGAATGTTCACCGGATATTTTCACAAATGAAGTGGGATCATGTTCTAACCTTCAACACGTCTGATCCTCCTGTAGCCTGGAGCAGGACAGCAGAAGAAGTCGTGAACTCTTGTTGACACGCGGTTAGCAGCTGAGGCGCTCTGAGTGCTGGTGACACTTCTAATGAACAGGCATGGCCTGCTTTACCACGAGGTGGACATTTTTTTATTTTTGATGTTTTATGTGCAACTGCAGCCTTAAAAGCTTTATGAAGAAGTCTTAAAGAAGGCGTCAGGTCAGGTATTACCACACAGCTGGCTCCCCTTCACCCGGACTTCCACACACACACGCTGGTGTGTGTTTATGTGGAGTCGTGTTGTGTGCAGGTTTAAACACAAAGACTTTCAGCACACAAAAGGCTTTCTCTGTGCTGTTCATGCACTCAGCACCTATTAGACTGTTAGGCTGGTTGCTGAATAAAATGTTCAAGGCTGGGATGAGGGAACGTTAGAAGGAAAACAGAAATGAGAGGTGCTCCATAAAGAGGAAAAACATCCCATTTGTCGGCATTTTCCAATAAAGAAAATAGCTCGATTGGAGGAGGGAACAAAAGCCTGGAAAACAACTGGTCACAAACTCATTAGTAGTTATTAATCTGAATTCATCATATGTCCTAAACACACAGAAACAAAAGCTAAATCAGAAGGTCTGTGGGATTCTGCTTGATGAACTTAAAATCCGGTGAAGTGTGCAATCATGCTCCCCTCGGCTCTGAGGAGGGAATTATGATTATCTGTATTGTTGTGCCTCAATAGAGCCACCCTGCTGTTAAACAGGTCCTGGCATGGCCACTGTGCCCTCGTGCCAGCTTAGTCAGCCATCTAATGTGCCGAGCGCGGCCCCGGCAGCCTGGCAAATGCTTAAAATCACTCCAAGCTCTGCTTAAACCAGCACCCGGGCGAATTACCGTACGATTCATGTGGTTGATTTGCAAATGAGATCGGGCTCAATTACCGGTGCGCCGCTCTGCTGCAGGGAGACACCTGTGAGACTAATTTATGAGTTCAGACAAATACTTAAACCAAAAGAGCGTTTAAGTCAAACGTCACACAACAGGCAGAGCAGAATCAAGTCAAACCTGCAGATAAAATGATTTTAAAAATAAAAACACCAAACTTACTCGACCCACATTAAAATCTCCGAGCACTGATGCTGTTTCAGATTTATGAACGCCGCCGATGGCCCCGCCCTTCATATGGAAATGAGCAGAAAGTGAATCTGGCATTAGTGGTGAACATGATGATGCATCTGGGGCTGAACAAAACCAGATTCTTCTCACAAGTCATCACAACTGTCCTTATTGATTCATCTGAGTGGAAACGTGAACTTTAGATACCTTCTAATTAGGTGTTTAAATATAAAACACACTTCCTTTTAGCCCGTGTTTGCTGTTATTTATTTTATTTTTGACTTAATGTCCGGTTTCAGACGTAAAACGGGTTGAATTTATGTCTGCTTGTCTTTGGTTTGTGATGGTGCCCTCTGAGAAAAAAACAAAGCTCTAGATTTCTGCTTTAAACATTATATTAATGAAAATGTGATTTTAAAACACAACTGAGGTACTGTTTGTGTTTTTTAGTAAATTTGTTTCTAATAAATAAAAATCAGAGCTGCCCTTGAGTTCATCACCGCTTCACAATCTTTTATTTTGACACAGAACAAAAATCAGTGTGCTTTAAATATTTATGTTGACCAATAAAAACAGAATTTCATACAGTCTGTGTGACATTAGTAATAAAAAACATCTTCCTGGTTACTGAGCAGCTTCAGTTCAGAGAAATGGGGTTTTACATCTGTAATATATCCACATCATGTATTTTGTCAGATTTTTAAATGAATGCCCTGACTTGACTCCTGAATATTCTGGAAGTTTTACTTTTAACGTTTTTGATACTTGAGAAATGAGCTGCTCTGGGTGCTTTTCGTTTTTTATGTTTTGTTTAAAACTCATTTCAAAAGCATTTGAGCTCAATATTTTAAAAAGTGACAAAGTAGGTAAAACAATAAGATGAATAAATGAACCTTTCTAGAATAGTGGGAACTCTTATTAGAACTTATTTGTGATTTCCTGTTTTTTTTTTTCTCATGACAAAAGTTACTTTGGCTAGGTTCACACTGCAGTCAAAAGTGCATCAAACGTGATTTTTCCCCCACATGCGACCCATATCTGATTTTTTTATGACCGTCTGAACAGCACAAATCCGATTTTTCCTAATCTGATCCAGGTCACTTTCATATGCGGTCCTGATTCTGATACGTATCTGATGTTCTTGATTGTCTGAACGGTCATGTCGCATTGAATCTGCGTCCTTCATCACTGAGTCAGCGGAGGTGAGCATTGTGTCAGGATGTTTCTGAGGAGGAGCGCTGACAGAAGGATTCAGATGTCTGTCTGGACATCCTGTCAAGTTTTGGAATTATAAATACAGAAGGACGAGCGGGAGGTGCTGCTGGAGCGAAGCGTCTCACCGTTCTCCGTGAGAGCAGGGGCGGGGGGGGGTTCTTTGTGAATGAACTTACTACAGGAACATTTTCAGTGAATACTATGGCGGGAATAACGAGTAAAATGGTTTATAGTTTTTAAAACATCCTGAGATTGTAGCTGAACTGTCAGTGAAGGCTCTCACATCACAACTCCACCTCTCCTGGTTCCCAATCCACTGACTGTGGCTGCTTTTTGGGGCCGTGAAACGTTCACACTGGAGAGTGTTTGATGTCGCATTACAGTTATAATGTGAACAACCACAAAAAAAATCGGATTTACTCAAAATAAATAAAAAAATCAGAATTGAGCATCAAGACCTGCAGTGTGAACCTAGCCTCATTTGCTTCCTGTTGGACTTAAATTCTATTTCTCCAAACAGAGGCCATTCAGGAAGCCATCTACAACAGGGAAGAAAGTAGATATCTAAACATTTTAACACAGAAACCTGCTTCATAGTGACCAAATAAATACAAACAGTCCCTCTAAACAACGCCTGCATCTCCTTGTGTGTTATCTGAACCCAACCTGTAGCTTCAGCCTGTTTGAGCCAGTTTTTCTGTTTGGAGGAGTCCACTATTGTTCGTGTGTTGAGTTGAGGCCCAACTAGAGCTCCATGAGCACCCAGTCACCCATATAACGACTCCTCCAGCTGGACGACGGGGTCGGAGCGAGGCTAAGCTCACTTCTGACCTCGTCTCTTTGTGACGACACGAACACGCTGCCAGGCTGTGCTTTGTTCCTCCAAACGGCCGAACGCTTGTTTCTGCTGCAGCCTTTCAGACGGAGGAACATACTGTAACACTTCCTCTGAAGGGACTGTCAGGTTTTCCTGATAGAGTTTTGGGTGTTAAATGTTGCTGCTAATGCAATAAAATACCAAAATAAATAAAATAAAATAAAACTAAAACCAACAAAAAGGAGATTTTGCAGCCTTGCTAGTTGCTTTACTTCCTGCTGCTCAGTAGCAAACACTGAAGCATCATCCTTGTGTGCCATTTATGTGTGTGTGTGTGTGTGTGTGTGTGTGTGTGTGTGTGTGTGTGTGTGTGTGTGTGTGTGTGTGACAGCTCAACAACCAGCACATTCTTCTCTAAGAGTTAATCTGATTGGATAATTAACGAAGCCTTGGCTCCCACGTAATGTTTGCTCCCTCTATGGGATTTGCAGGTTGAGCTGTGATTTTGTGCAGGTTAAAGCTGTTTTACTGACAATTTAAGTGCTGGTAAACCATCCTGTCCACATTCTGGCTAATGGGCCGGTTTGAGCTGCAAACATCCCTCGTCTGATTTAATCCTAGACAATAACTGGCTCTGCTGTGTGGCCCGGTACTGTAGTCCTACCCTCTGCTGCTCAGCCTGGCTGAGGGCCAGCCAGCATATGGTCCAGACTCATGTAATGTGGTTTTTTAGAACGGCTTTGAACGCCATCCAATAAAATAACATTAAACTGTGATTTGATCAAATTCTCGCCCCGTGTCTAAAAGCAGGATATCAGTTAAATGCTCAGTAATTTGGTAAAGATGAGTTTTATGTAACAGGACATAAAAACCAAGCAGAGTCAAAGCCTTGATTATGTTTTTTTGTCAGTGGATCATTTCTGTGGCTTTTTAATAATGATTGTGTTTAAACATTTCACAAAAAAATCTGTTTTTTAAATTTCAGTTAGTTGAATTGATTTAATGGTAAATGTTATTTTGATTGTTTGGGAGAAAACATTTTTAGTTGGTAGTCAAAAATATTCCTTTTAACTAAAGTTAAAAACCAACATTTAAAGTCTTTGTCGTCTGTTTTGCAGCTAAACTTTATTTTTTACAGTAATATATTAGATTTATATTGAACCCCTGATTCCAACCCGCTCTACCTCATGAACAGCTGCTGCTCTGTTGTTATTTTTGTTGTGATTTGCAATTAACCAGACTTGTCTTTCATTTTTTAAAATCACAAAACAAAGTGAAAAGAAATGTTGAATCCATACTGTGCAACTTTTTCACATTTTTAAATCATTTTCTTGAGCCAGTATGTGTTAAAATGACCCTTTACATGGTTAATGAAATGTCACTCAGACCCCCACTGTCCTCTGTGGCCAGAATACCACACTTGCAACTTCAGAGTGGCGGTCCACCACCTGCTGGATTTAGAAAATGGAGCTGACATGCCTGGTGCTGCAGTCTGCTTCCAGCATGTTTCCTGCATGTTTTAGATCATGAACACAGCTGATTTGTTGATTTAGTGATGAACCGCTCCTGTAGACACTAATGAAGGCTGAGGAGACATTTCAGCAGTTAGATTAAGACGTTAAAAAGACGAACGCACAGCGAGGAGATAAGTTTCACTTTTTCGCTAACGAACACTAGGAGGTGCTAAAAACAAGCCAAAACTGCCAAGTGTTCCTTTAAGAAAATGAATCAAGCAGCTCTTCTGTAAACCTGGGTATATTGATGGGTTGCATTTTAAATACTTGTAGAGAACAGTGATCTGTAGTGAGCTGTATAGTGATAGAACTGGCGCCCCGCAGCAAGAACGCCTCAGGTTTGAAACTCCGCTCCAGCCTTTTTACGTGGAGTTTTCATGTTCTTCCCATGCATGCCTGCTTTTTTTCCAGGTTTTCCGGTTTCCTCCTGTCTATTAGGAGACTCTAAATTGTCCCTGGGTGTGAGCGAGTGAGAGACTGAGTTGCTTGTCTGATTGTGTTTCCTGCCACTCGCCCAGTGACTGCTGCAGTTAGGCAGCAGCGCCCTGTGACCCTACTGAGGGGTAGGCTATAGAAGAGGACTGACCTCAGCTTTCCTCCAGATGCGTAAGCGGTGAATAACATAGAGTCAGTGGTGCGTCCCTTCTTACCGGAAGCGTTTCAGATGTGCAGTGGCAGTGAATGCATTCCACAGAGCTGGTCACAAAACGACCAGAGAATTGTAAGATCACATGCAACTTTGCCAGTTCACACGATAAGAAGCAAGGAGAAAGAAGGCAGCATGTATCCTACAGTTATTGTGTTATTTTTACCTCGGCCACAGAGGCGTCACAGGTAATGACATATTTTTTATAGTTAAGCAACAGGAAATCTGCACATGTCTTTGATTTGGAAAGTTGCCGGATGCTTTACGCTTGTGTTTGACTTCCTGTCAGATATTTGTAGACGTGACTTGACGATCACACATCCATTGGAAAGTGATCTGTTGTAATAAAAGTGCAGTGACCTGATCTCCACCAGGCTGATTATGACTACATTTAGTTTATTTTGGTGCTGCACTCTCTGGATGCTGAGCGGTTCGTCATGCTGCGCTGATTTTGGTTGCCAAACTGTTTTTATGGACCAGGCAGCTCGTGATGACACCTGTTAAAGAGGCTTGTGTTTGATGATCGCTCCCATCAGACGCAATGAGCATCTCAACCACGGAGATGGTGGCCGTGTCGGTTCTAATCACCTTTTCTCCTCCTTTAAAGGACTTGAGTCAGTCAAGACCTGCTGCTAGAAGTCTTCTCTGAGCTTTGAACCTCTCCACGACCTCAGCTCAATCAAAGGCTCCGCCCACACCACCTCCCATATTGGCCTGATCCAAAACAACGCTTCTATTGTGTCTGACCTACACATCTCTCTCTGTGTCTGCATGTCTGTGTGTAACTGTGTGTGTGTGTGTGTGCGTGCGCGTGTGCGTACGTGTGTGTGTGTGTGTGTGTCTGAAGTAAGTAGGTTTCATATATCAGGTCTAAAGTGGAACCAGAAGCTCAGGTCTTGAACTGCTGTTTTTGGAGCGTGTGTTTGACAAAGAGGCAGTTTTGTTCTCTGGTTGAGTGTCTTCAGCTCCAAGCTCAAATTTTATATCTGAAAGATTTTTTTTTCTACAGGACGACCAAATATAAACTTTAAAATAAATGTTCTTTATTGTCTTCCTTAAAATATTGTTTTTTTTCTTCCCAAATATGAAAAAATAAATAAATTATGAATAGTTGTGGTCTTTCTGAGAACTTTACACCCTTTCCACAACTGACCCTTTTAAATCAGGATTTTCTTTTCTCCAACACCCGTTAAAAGCTGCCCAACTAAAACAAATTATAAGCCTCTTTTATAAAACAATGCCACCAATTTGCCACAACGCTGAGGCGGCATCAGGGAGCCTCGGGTTGTTTATAAGTGGTCAGACCGTGGCGGTACTGTTGCGAAATCGTGTCCTTTTTACGAAAGATTACGCGATGGCGGTTTAAAGGGGGTATAGGGGTGGTCTCTACGCCGCCACGGACTTTCATTTATCTTGGACATAACTTGCTTTTTATTGCAATTGAAGCCGCGCTCATTCTGTTTTTTTGATAATCCGCTCCTAAAGGTGTCTGTCCTCCACCGTCCCCGTGATCTGAGCTCCAGCTCTGACGGAGAGAGGTTCCTGGAGCTCTGCATCGCTCCAGTTTATCATCTGAGTTTATGCCTGCATTTACTTTCATTCATATCACTACCAAGTGTGACAGCATGAATGCCTCAAAATTCCCGCAACGCCTGCAGCTGTAAGACACACCGTGGTGGCAATGTTACGCTGATTTGACAGCATGATGTGTCTTAAAAAAAGGGCTAATGTTTGTTAGATAACATTTTTCCTGCCAAAATGACCCTTTAGTATCTCGGGCCTCACCAGTCAAGTCAGCCTAGCTTTGTTGATCTCCGCCTCTGTTTTATTTATCTCTCAGGTGTTGTTGCCTGTTTTATTCCTAAAAAGTGTGTGTGTGTGTGTGTGTGTGTGTGTGTGTATAGGTGTGTGTGTGTGTGTGTGTGTGTGTGCATACATCCCGGCTCAGCGGTGCTGGCTGCTCTCTCAGATCATGTTCTCTTAGAAGAGAATCTGGGTGTCATCTGACAGATGAAAATAGTGTGTGTGAAACAGATACCGTGCTAACATGCAACCAAGCTAACTACGCTGCAGTGTAATGGCTTTACAACACTGAGCAACCGGTAAAACTGCACGTGTGTGTGTGTGTGTGTGTGGGTTATACCCCCTCTGTTCAGTTACATGTCTGCTGCGTAGTGGTATTCTTTAATCAGCCTGCGTGTGTGTGTGTGTGTGTGTGTGTGTGTGTGTGTGTGTGTACTCTCGGCTGGCCCAGCTCCTCATGTTTGGACATATGTTGAGTTTTATTTCACTCAGACATCAATCCTGCCGGCCAGCTGTTAGGACAGCTGCTCTCCCGTTCTCCTCCTGCGCTCCGGCTCTGATTTTCTCCATCGTTTTTCCCGTCTGTCAGATTTTTGTTCATCTTCTTCTCTTTGTTTTAATTGTTTTGTCAGTGTTTTTCCTTTTATTTAAGGAAGCAGTGTTAGTGTAACGTAGCTCCTTTCTCTCTCTCTGACCAGTGTTGTGTGGGGTCTACAGCTGAAGCCACTGAGCTGACATAAATTTGGAAGTGCAAAGTGTAGCTGTCGTCTCACATTTACTCACATCCAGCAGCAAAGTGGAGACACAATGTTTTTTTCTTTTTCTAAGGCGTGGGTGTGTTCTCCAAACGCCAGTCGCCACTGAAACACGGCTCTTGTTATTTTAAACATTAAATCCATTTTCAGTTGAATGTGTTTTCTTTACACTGGCTTTTGGCTCATGAGACGGAGTGAACGAGACATTTAGAGGACAATCTATGGAACGGGTGAAGTTTATTATTGCATTTAGGTTATTTGCATGTAAATTATACAAGTTACACTCCGAAAGGCACCAGTGAGTGTGGATGAAATCTCATTTAACAGTCTGTTAACATTAAGCTGATTTTAATCCTGTTCAAACCACAGCTCCCACATAAACTGAGATACTTTAGCTGGGCGCTGTCTGTCCCCCCAGCGTGGCAGACCTGGACACTCGGAGGGTGAGACAGTCACTGTGGCGTCTGAGTGGTTCCCGCTCTGTTTGGCAGGTGAAACCTTTAGAAATCAGCCACTCCTCTTGAAGTCTACATAAAAACCTGCTAATAGAAAAGTCATAAATCATTTTGACAAATGAAATAATTGGCATGGCTTTATTTGGCTGAAATCATGAGTTTATGAAACAATAAAATTAGATCAGTGTTTTCTAAATTCCTAAATTTTTCCAACCGAAATCAGATTTTGTTCCAATTGAAAGCCTAAAGTATAAAGAAAAGAGAGTAAAGTCGGCTCAGGTGTCAGACGAAGCCTGTGGCTCTGTGCATTGGCAGCGGCTGATGAGACTGTTGATTCTTGCCCTGCCGCACACAAACACTCAGCGAGCTGCCTGTGGCGCGTGTAAAACAACCCAAACGCTGTCTCTTGGCAGGTTGGCGTGGGGACAGGTGATAAAACGCTGTTTACCCAAAACATTAGTCAGCTCGCTGGCTGCCTCCACTCTGATTTACGGCATCTCTGCTGCTTTATGGATTTATTATCAGTTCCTCCTCGCTGGTGCTGATGGTGGCCGACCTGCAGTCCTTATTAGTGAAACAGAAACTTTCCTGTTTCCCTTTGATCCGTTTTCCACCCTAGTGTCCTCTCGTTTAGTCTCCTTTCCCAAAACGATTGATTATTCAGCTTTTTCCCAGGATCATTTGTCCTACCTTCTCTCTTTTCCATCCTCCCTCACTCCTTCCCAGCTTGATGAAGATGTTCAGACACGGAGGAATTTTTATCCGAGCACCAATCTAAACAGTACTTGAACCTTGACTCCGATTTGGCGACAGACAGCGAGCCATGTAGGGTAAAACATCTTCCTCTCATCTTTCTTTCCTCTTCCTCACCCCCCCACCCATTGCTGTCTCCTGATCGGATGTGTTTATCCGGGTGCGGGGTGTAAATTGTGCGCTGGAGTACACACACAGCTGACTTATGCCGAGGCATCTGAGCTGCAGGTTGTATCTTCCTCATTAAGTCCTGCCATAAATTGTGCTCTGGGAGTCTGTGTGATTCCAGGTCTGCTAAACAAATGCATTCCTGCTAAACATCCACATTTCAACTACAAGTTCACTTTACATTAAGCTGAGCCACCTATCCTATAAATTTAAAAGAAGTGAAGTTGCTTAGAAATGACATTAATTATCCATCCTGTGTGGTTTTTATTAATTTTCTGGAAATACTCCTAATTTGGGAATTCACAACAGATTCCTTCAGGTTTGAGATGGTTTCCCTGCCGTTGTTTATCCTTTATGAGCCAAACCCCTGCATCATAATCTGACTGTAAACATGTCGGGGCTTTTATGGACTCAAAGAGGAAGTTGTGCTCGGCCGGCAGACAGAATCTCATGACCGCACAATGTGCCAGTACGTACAAACTAAACATTAAGCTATTCACAATGGACCATGTGCCATTATGAGTGCCTATAGCGCCTTTTGTCAG
The DNA here is from genome assembly GCA_006937985.1 of Aphyosemion australe. Classification (NCBI taxonomy): domain Eukaryota; kingdom Metazoa; phylum Chordata; class Actinopteri; order Cyprinodontiformes; family Nothobranchiidae; genus Aphyosemion; species Aphyosemion australe. Next base: position 1,436,161 of record SSNS01000136.1, read on the forward strand.
GATAAAGGCACCACAAATGAGCTATTGTCTGACTTAACCATTCTAAGTCAGGAAAGCCCTCAGGGGCATGTTTTCCACACAGAGCTCAAGAATGTCTCATTTTCCTCTGTGTGTGTGTGTGTGTGTGTGTGTGTGTTTAACATCCATGGTGGCTGAGGCTTTGGCGCAGAGCCCTGCGTGGCCCTGACACCATCTGTGGTGAATTTGGTACGGTGGCATGAAAACTAGTGTTTACATACAAACTCAGAGATCAGAGACGTTTTACATAAAAAATAAATAAAAATAAATAACTTTTCACATTCCTGAATGAGATGCGAACAATTTTTAGATTTTGTGCTTGTTGAGATGTTTTTTGAATTTCTTGATTTGGGCCTTCAGAGCAGCCAAACTAATTAACAAACTGTTGGACCATCTCACCTCAGAGGGAGCATTTCACCTTTTTCCAATGAAGATCCTCAACCTCAGATTTGGAAGGGATAATCTCATCCTGACCAGTTCATACTCAGCCGTGAACCACCCCAGTGCACAGTGAAGGTCATGGATTCAGGACACAAACAACACCTCACTATCTGCAAAAAGCATTGATGAGACCCTGAGGTTCCTAAAACACACTCCCTCCTCTTCTCCACTACAACTTGAGATGTGGTTCATGAACACCACTGACAGGATCGAAGATGAGGAAGTCCAACCCAATGAGCTTGTCTCAGCACTGGGAATCATGGTTGAACAGGAACTGGAGAGCCCTGTAGGGACCCTGGTTCCCCACACTCCTAGAGCACCCCCTACAGAATGCCTCAGGAGCCAGATGCGTTTAGAATTCTCCTCATTTGTAACAATGCATCAAACCCTGGAAAGTCACATGCTTTCAGTTTGATTTCAGCTTAGAAAACGAGCTTGTGTAGTATCTAACAAGAAACCCAAGACTTGAACCTAATTACATTTAGCCTAACAATGTGCAAACATCTCCCTGAGTTTTCATCGTGCCTTCACACACTCGTTGCACACCAACACTCCCACTTGCACAAGTGCAGCTCTTCGCCTCCCTCTGCCCCTCTGCAGGCTTCCTGGTGAAGAATTGAAAAGTTCCCATTGTCTGAGTGAAGTTCAGAGCAGGACTCCAATTGAACAAATAGGACCTTATGAATCTTATGACCACGTATGACCACGTGTCTCTGATGTCTGTTAGCCTGAGGCTAAGAGACACATTGTGAGAAAGAAGACAGCCACAATGAGGGCCCATCTCTGGACAATAAACACATTGTCTTTCTGGTCAGCTGGATGGCTGCTGCCTTTTTTTTATCTTTTTGGTAGAAGAAGCTGGAGGACATTTTCAAAAATTAGCCAACTTTCTGCAGACAAAAGAATCCGTATGATTTTTTTTATGTTTCTACTTCCTCTGTGTTCACATTGTCCAGTTTTGTTGCTGTCTTTGCTTTGTTCGTCATTTATGTTGTGAATGATTTGAGAGTTTTTTGTGACATCAGGTGCATCAAATACACATAAACACAAGAAACAACCTTACATCAGATATTACAAACAAAGAATCTGTAATTAGGAACTGGACGCAGATTTGTGACAAAACTTTAGCCAGAAATCATGAAGTAAAAAAAAACTGCATAATTCCACATTTTTGTCTTTTTAAAAATGTACTATCTAATCCCAGGGTGGTGCAGATGTGCTCGTATGACTGCTCTGGTGTTGTTGAAAGCCCAAATATCAATCAAATCTTTTTTAGATTATTCTGTTTTTTTTGTTCACCAGATAAGAGCTGCCCATCATACCTTATTCTGCTACAGCTAACATCAGCTTTATTCACTCTGCAGCCCCAATTAGCCCAAACCCAGCTATTTGGCCTTAGCTGATGCACATCTGTTCCATTTTTAAAGAGAGTTTCAGAGACGTTTCTCTCAGCATTTACCTTTGAAGTGTGACAAACTTCCTAACCGGTCTTTTTAAAAAGCTTATTGGGTCTTCAGCCCCAAACTCAGAAAATGTATCTCTACATGGTGAAATATCCATCCATTAGGATGATCAATAAGTATAAACACATCACATTTATTCCAGTCCCTGTCTTCCCTAAGAAATATATAAACGTTAATCTTAAAACATGTTCGCTGCAAATCCAAAATACTTTGAGGGCTGCGAGTCCTTTTTATTGATCGCTGCGGTTCATCTCGTCTTCCATCAAAGTTATTAAAAAATGAGTTGCGTTTACATCCTTGTCTGTTAGTGCAGCCAACCATTATCATGTTACTGTCAAAATAAAGCGATAAAAGGCTACAGACTGGCTTGTTTTGATTAGCTTCACAGGAGTTTCAACGTGTGTAAAGGTTTTTTTTTTGCCAACCATCTCGCCTCCAAAAGATGCTGGATGACAAGAGGGTTCACTCTGTGCATCGGTCTCAGCACCTGGGCGCGTTAGTGACTTAGCGGGATGAAATGAAGGGAGTGAAGCATCCTGTCAGTCATTGAGGATCTTTATATCTCTGGGAGGAAGCGGAGCTGCAAGTGAACCTGTTTGGAGAGACAGGGTCTATTTTATTGTTTTTGGTGCAATATTTTCTAAGATAGAGTGAGCGTCCTTTATTATTTTGTTTTTATTGTTTTTTGTTTGTTTTATTTATTAGTTTAGAAGTTCTGGTTCAATAATTGTTGCATTTTAAAGGATATACTTGCATTATTATGCTATATTAACATTACAGAAGTGGTTATTTTGGTCTTGATAATGTCGACAATAATATCGTTTACTTCATGGTTCATGGTTACTTCATGGTTTTGCCATTTAATGAGCTCTGACGAGTTGGTGTGATTTTACTTTGCAATCTTGTAGCCTCGTCCTTTTAGCTTTTGGTCTTAACGTTTTGTAGCTATGTTTCTTATCTTAGTTGTTTTTATTTTATGGATTTTAGTCTGTATTTTTTATGTAAAGCGCTTTGGTCATCACCCCGGGCTGTGGAAAGTGCTCTATAAATAAACTTGATTGATTGATTGTTCAACATATTTGGTATCGGCAATTGAACTATTATAGCTTAAGAAAAAAAAAGTCAATATGTCTCCTTTAATGTTTACTCAGAGCACTTCAAAATATTTTATTGGAGCTGATTTTAGGAACTTTTGCTTTAGCTGCACACAGATTAGCCTTTAGCTCATCAGTTCTGTAGAATGTGAACTCTATTTCCAGTGGATAAGACGTATTTATAACTTCTACACGGAAACACAGATGAATAAATGTAAACATTTATTTATATGTATTGTCTTTTATTTTGTAGAACCATCTTGTATGGAGAGGCTACTTTCCAAGGACTGGAAGGACCGTGTTGACTGTCTGAATGCCAGTGAACTCCTGGGGGAGGTTAAAGGTAAGCGTCTACACAAAAGCTGCTGAACAGAGAACAACAATCAGCCAAATTTGCATGATTAGTAAAATTATTTTATGCTTCATGAGAAGAAGAAGCTGAAGGAAAAAGCCCTGTAGATCTTTTTCCTCTCGTTGGTTCACCAAAGCATGAGCAGTTATAAAACAGGCAAACATTGTAGGCATAAAGTGAAAAAGAGGCTGTTACATAAAATCTAAATTCAAGGGTAAGAATGGGTCAAACATGCTGTAATTCTCTCCTGAATGTGTATACTTTCAGCTGGTTTCCATGTATGAAAGCGGCGGCGGCCCTGCAGGTTATAATTGGGTCTTTGATTAAAGGTTGTGCACGAGCCGAGAGGCTAACACGAGCTCCCGTCTTTTTGTCTGCATCAGCAAAGAGCATTTATGAAGCTGCAAATCACATCCAGGCAAATGTGTTCTCAACCTGCTCGCCATTCAGAGGGGAAAATGGCTGCAGCGCTAACGTTATGCTAACATTTGCTTCTGAGGAATCTATCGTCTCAAGTTTCAAAGAGACGATCAGAACTTTGAATATTCTTTGTTTGATTCTCTATAGGTCTGAATTTACTCGTCAAACAGTTTTATTTAGAGGACAGACTTCAGTTAACTCGGATGAATTAATCTTATTTTGTAATTTTGCAGTAATGAAAATAGTGGAAATTGGTGCAGTGGCACCTTATTATGATAAAACTCTAAGTTTGTTTATCATAAACAAAAGGAATCTGATTTACTTTCACAACTAAAGATGCATTTTCACATAAAAAAACAGCAACTAGATTTCTTTTCACCGTTGCTCGTTTGGCAGGAAGACATTTTTTTCCGTTTGGAATAATAAATTCTGTCACGGTCGACCAAATGAAACAAGAGAAAAACAGAGAAGCGTGTCTTTCTGGATCGTTTGGTGGGATCAGTGTGTGTCGTTAGCATCACGAGCTTTCCCGATTAACAGTTTCTCCGACTGAAATGGGAAAAATCTCCTGAATGGAAACAAGAGAACAGAGAGCTTCTGAAGTTTCTCCTCAGAGCAGATCCTCGTCTCTGATATTAGCCTCTCTTTACAAATAAATAAGAATCAATGATTGTTCTTGGGTGATACAGAAGTTCTTTTAAATTAAATCATTTAATTTCTGTAATGAGTGTACATCTTTATCATTTAAATCTCTCTAATGTGAGATTTAAAACAGGACATCTCAGTCCAAAGAGTCCAGTGATGCTGAATTTAAAAGGATATAATCTCCTAAAACACTTGAAATTTGTATTTATTTTATTCAGTACATCTCATTAGGCATGTACACACACACACACGCACACACACACACACACACACACACGCACGCACACACACACACACACACACACACGCACACACACGCACACACGCACACACACACACACACACACACGCACACACACGCACACACGCACGCACACACACAGAAAAACAACATTAAATATTTCAGTGCACTTTTTGAATGTTTTTTAAAGCACATTTCTTTGATTATTCCTTCTGTAGTTTCATATTTACTGGTTCACTCAAATATTTACTGTTTTCTCTTAGAAAAAATGTTTGTAAAAAACATTTCCTGGCAGAAAATCACTCAGACGTTTTCCATTTAATGACATTTCCCTTTATCGTAATGCAAATGCAGTTTTTTATCTGTGAATACAGATAGAACACCTAAGGTACGTGACATGTCTTCAGATTTTCATGGTGCATTTTAGTGACTGTGTGTAATGATACCTACAGACCCTTTTTAGTGAACAAGTGTGCAGAAAACATGGATCTAAGGAAATGATCATTCTCTGTGTAGAACGTTTGATGCAGATTCATGATTAATCATGACCAAAGCCACACAAATTAAAGGTCTCTGGTAAATGTTGTCCACTACATCTTTCTCTGAATGACGCAATTATACATGTGTATACAATTTTTTATTTACATAAAGGATTTTTCAAAGGTTTTTCTCCCATTAATCTATATTTTAAACTAAAACGTCCACGTCCAACCCCAAATCATCCGTGCTTTTATTGGACACATTCTTGTAGATGTCCTCTGATGAAGAAACCCAAACAGCAACCTGAACTCACCTGAAACCCGACATCCTTTAATTCTCTGAAACATCCATCGCTGCTCACAAATGAACAAGTTTATCTTTTATTCAGCTTCTGTTTGTGTGAGAGCCTCGTCTCTGAGTCTTTTCCTGATTGCTCGATTACATTTAAGATGTTCTTTTTAAAAAAAACAAAACTCTTAAATAAAATGTAAGACTTGCTGAGATGCAGCTAATAGTAAATACAACATTTTATTGATAAGTAACAATTAGCACACATAAAACAGAAAAACATAATTATTTATGAAAGTTTTGAACCCTATAACTATACTAATAATTGCACAAGAGAAAACTTTTATAAAGAAATAATCACTTCTTTGTATCATCCATCTTTTTTTCATACTTTCATAGAAATCTGAAGAGCAGATGGATGAAAAGTGTCTCATTAGAACATGGAGCTGGCACATCTGGTTGAAATAATCAGGTTCACATTCAACTATTAAAGCCAGTATCATGTTTTTTATTTATTTCATCAACACATATGTTCCTGTCTGTCTGCAGAAGCACGATGCAGGAAATCTGAACTTGTAGGTGAACTAGGATCTCTTCTCCTCATCCTCTCAGTTGGGAAATAAAAAAATATCTAAATATTCAACTAATGTCTAAATTCATACAGTGAATGTAGAGAAGAGAAGACTTTATTGGGTTTTTGACTAAACTTGTGCGTCACTGACACGTATTAAACAAAAACATAAATCTATTTATGACCAAAAAGCTGCTATTGCTCATGTGACTAGTAAAACTAATGGGTTCACGATGATGCTGCTGTGTCACAAGTCGTATATTAGAAGTTGGTTTAAAATTGTGGCTCCATGTTTCAGACCTTACCGTTTACTTTTTGGCGTTTCCACTGAATGTGTCTTTGATGAGTGGAAATAAAACACAAAGAAATGGAATAAAAATGAGGAATTCAGGATGAGCAAATGAGATTATTTGGTGAGAAACATGCTGGTTTGGATGAAACTCAAAGCTGATGGTGATGAGATCAGAAGATGACTTGTTTCCAAGTCCATGCCTGTTTTAGGTGATGCTCATTCTTTGTTATTGTGAACTTTAGTTTGTTTAAAAGGAAGTGTTGCAGATGTGTGACTTCATCTTTGGTCAAAAATGTCATACCATCTCTCATCACATCCTCCTCCACCATCTTGCTTCCAACAATTCTCTCACTTGATTCATGTCATGTCTCTCTGATCAAACTCAGTTTGTTCAAAAATAAACCATTTACAGTCTCTTGTGGTGTTCCACAAGGCTCAGCCCTTTACCCCCTGCTTTTTTATTATTTATGTTCCTCCCCTCTGCCCGGTTTCCAGGAAACACAGCACTCAATGTTCCTGTTATGCTGATGACACCCAGCTTTACCGCTCGCCAAACCCTCCTTTGTCTTTGACTGTTTAGATGAGTCTGACAACTGGTTTCCTCTGAATTGTGTAATAGCAGTAAAATAATTCTTTTCCACTTCATCATTGATAAGAATTACAAAAACAAAGTGATGTGACCTGAACATTTATAATCATTCCATATGAGTAGAGAGGAAGTGACCCAGCCATTAGCCACATGGAGAGCTAACTTTTCCACATGAAAACATTCTATTATTGAAGATAATAAAGTAACACCAGCTCAGGTGAAGCATCGTCTCAGAATCATTTCCTCAGTCAGAGTGAAGCCAGTCACCTCCTGATGGAGCAACATGAAGGTGTGGAGCTACCTGCAAACATCACCATCACATGATAATAGAACAGTTTAGTTTATATAATAAAAGTTAAATATTATGTGAATTTAAGTTCATCTGTTAGTTGCTTTGATTTTTCAACAAGGGAGTTCTGTTTCTTTTTTCCTCAGATATCTGAGGTTATTTTTGATTTACAAGCACCTTAATAAAACATTTTATTTTCTGTAGAATTAAAATAATTTTGGTGTAATATTGTCAAAGTTTTGTCAAAATTCTTGAAGTTTAACCTACTTTTCCATGAAGTTTTAAAAATTGTGTTAATTCACAACATCATGTGACAATTCCTAGTATTTTTATTGAAAACATGGTTAAATTGTTAAAAAAATGTATTTGGAAAAATAAAAATTGAAAACCATGTAATTTTAGGTTAAATAAAGTTGATTTCACAGCTCTACGATTCCCAAACTCATTCTACTTATTTTCCTCTACGTACTCCAAAGGTCACTCACATCTAGAAGCACAGCTTCTCTCATCCAACTGGTCCAGAGTTCTTCTGCTCAAGCCCTTCCCAGAAATCCATCACTCTGCTGTTCTCTATCCGCTCCTCTTTCAAAGCTCTCAAGAATCTTTTATCCCAAACTCTTCGATCTGTTCCCCCAGTTTTCTGTTCCATCTGCTGACCTCTGGGTTTAGGAGCCTTCAGCCGTACTGCTCTCCGACTCTGGAATTCTCTTCTGCTTTCCATCTGAACCACAGCATCTTTTTCCATATTTAAAACCTCATTAAAAACTCGTTTGTTTAGAGAAGCCCAGACTTCATAACCCCGTGCATTTTTATCAAACCTTATGGATTAATTTCTTCCTCTGGCCTAATTGGTTTACTTACCAGCTTTAGTTCTACTTGCATGTTTTAATTTATAAAAAAATGAATAAATAATAACAATACAAATTATTATTATTATTATTATTATTATGACATTCTGTGCTCTTTGCGTTTGTAATTTATTCTTTTCGAACCAACCAAGAAAAAAAAAGATTTTTATTGTTTTTGCTTTTTTAATTATTTTGAAAATATACATAAAATTGTAAAAGGTTATATTTTTATGTTTATATAGTGCATGTTCCCATTTGGGACACGAAAATTACTTTTTGTTAAACATTCAAATTTCATAAGAAAACATATTAAATGTTTTTTTTTAATCACAATAAAACTGGTTTTGCTTCACATAAACATTTACTGTAAATCTTAAAGTAAAATCCTACGACTGTATGACTTGTTGCTGATGTGAACATGTTAGTGTTGCAACTGAAACTGTAAAATACTGAGATAAACACCTGAAGAGAACAGGGGGGGTCTGTTTTACATGAATTATATCATGAACTATAAAAATGAACTATCAGTCCTGTAGAAATAGGAGTTGTGTCAGAGACAGGAGAATGATATCATCCACGCAGTTAACGACTTTCTGTTTTGGCCGGTGACCACAGCAGGTGTCAGGAATAATCCTGATGAATAAGAAACGGAAACGGCTTGGATAGTTATCGGTGCCAAAAGTGTCAGAGGAATGCTAAGGATCACGTTCGGCATGCACGACCCGTAATCCTGAAAGATGAATCATGGAGCTGTAATCACAGTTGTTGGGATTTCACAATAGGCTTCACTTCTTTACTGGGAATGTGGGGGAATGGGAATGTGTGTATGTGTGTGTGTCACTGGATTTGACAGGGCTATAAAGTCTCCATCAGTGTTGCAAGTCAGACCAAAAAGCTTTGTGAGAAATGAAGAGGGGAAAAAAGAGCGATGGAGAGAAAGAGGGATGTGAGCTGAAGGCTGGGGGAGGAAAAAGACACCAAAAATCTGACAAGTGAGGATGCAAGGGGGGACTGAGAGAAGTGATGAAAGTGGTAAAAGAAGAAGAGTTTGAGAGGAAAGACAAGCGTAAAAAAGAAAACAGAGACGAGAAAATATAAAGTTAAACTTAAGAAATTACTTTAAATTATTATGGACTTCAGTAACTTAAAGATTTGGGAAAAACCGAAAAGGAAACAGAATAAAGAAGAGGAGAGTAAACAAAAAAGCAAAGAAGTGAGATGAAAGGAGAGGAACGACCATGGGGAGAGTATGAACCAGGAAGCAACTGATATGGAGTTTTTCAGGGGTGAAAATCAGAAAGAGAGAGAATAAAGGCATGAAAAAGAGACAACAAGAGGAGAATGTTGCTTTTGATACCAGGGTGCTGAGGGGTAATTTCTGTGTGTGTGTGTGTGTGTGTGTGTGTGTGTGTGTGTTGGGGGGGCAGTCTGTGGTACAATAGGGGTCTGACAGGACTACAATGGAGACTCTGTTAGTATGCAGGTAGTGTTGGGGCCACCCTGCAGTCTCCCTACATGGCCCCAAGGCAAGACCTCACATGCACACACACACACGCACGCACACACACACACGCACGCACACACGCACACACACGCACACACACACGCACACACACACACACACACACGCACACACACACGCACACACAAACACACCCACACACACACACACACGAGTAAGAACTTCTAAACATGATAAACTTCATTGAGTGTGCATGAGTTCATGTTCCTCTCCAACAATGGCACACTGACACACACACACACACACACACACACACACACACACACACACACACACACACACACACACACACACACACACACACACACACACACACACACACACACACACACACACACACACACACACACACACACACACACACACACACACACACACACACACACACACACACACACACAATGTGAAGCAAAAAGCACAAAGCTGCTTGTGTGTCTCACACAAAAAGGAAACTTGAAGCAGACAGAGACTAAAAATCAGGACGTATTTCAGCGTGTTTTTATCAGACAAATAACTTGAACACAAACACTGAAGCTCTTCTTCTTTTCTTTAAACACATTTCTTTTTTTTAGCTTTGTTTGTGTCTTCAGATCGTCACCAGCAGCCTCGTCCAGCTTCAGCAGATTTAAAATCGGAACTAGTTCCATCTGGATCTGTACACATCTAGTATACAAATGTAGATAAGCACTGGAATATATATATTTTTTTGGGGGGGGGGGGGTGTTACTGAAATACACTGATACCATGATGAAATGTAGAACCAGATAATGTAGATGATGTGAGACTAAAGCTCTAACCAGCAGACACAGACACACACAGCCAGTAGAAAGTTAATCTCAAGCTGTTGCTATGCTGAACAAATAGTTTTATCATAGAAATTGTTACAGTAAAATAAGATGAAGGTATTTTTAGTGTATTTACAGTGTTTTATCTAAGAGATATGATGAGATAAAAAGACCCTTCACTAAAAATGAACTTGTTATGGATCCTGTGTACTCTGCCTTCTGGGAGGGTGTGTGAGGAACCCATAAGTCACGTAGCAATAACAGACACTCATTAAACGTCCTGTAGAGACAGCTAAACGTTGTGATTCAGTAAAAAACAGGTCTGGTGAAGTCTAACTGTCAGGTTTTTGCCAAACGCTCGATGTGGCTTTGGAGAAATTTGGTAATGTCACTGATGTTTTGTTATAGCCCTCTCTCTTTGATTAAACCACACATTTCATGCCTCGTTACATGTTGTTTTTATAGCTATTAGCATGCAAACTGACCAAAACTGTGAAATGATCCTGAACACAACAGAACTACAGAGACTTCAAAGCTTCATAAATTAGCACAGTTATTAAATATTTGTATGTATTTCACAGAATATTACTGCTTCTGTGGTTGGGTAGTGATCTGAATAACAGACAACTTTAAGCATTTATTGTGTGAATTTTTTGTCTTTGCTCCAGTAAAAAAGTTGGCTGAATGATATAAAACAGGAATCTCAGCAGCGTCGGCCCACAAACCTCCCAAGAATGTCTAAATCATAACCTGACAAAAGCTTTTAACAGCTACTTATTTCTAAAGGTTAACTCAAAGTAAATGTTATTGTTCTTGTGAGCTAACAGTAGGTTCTAGCATGCAGAGACAAGACAGGAGATAATAAGTAGTACGATGTAACAACAAGCCAGGAGGTTTATGAGAACTGAGGAATGGAAATGTTTCAAAGGGCTGGTGCTGGTCTAAAAACTTGTTAAGTGTTTATGAAGAATCTGTTGGATGTGTTATTTTTTAAATCCTAACTTTGAAGAGTGACAGAAAACCAAAACATGATAAAGAATCTTTACTTAAAAATAAAATTGTTGGCTTTAATTGTAATTTAGGTAAACTTCATAATCTTTCCTCTCCAGGTACGCCGGAGTCGCTTGAGGAGAAGGAGCGCCAACTTTCAACCATGATCGGTCAGCTGATCAGTCTGAGGGAGCAGCTCCTCGCTGCGCATGACGAACAGAAAAAGATGGCCGCCTCCCAGCTGGAGAAGCAGAGGCAACAGATGGAGCTGGCCAGGCAGCAGCAGGAGCAGGTAGGAATCATGTTTGATGTGAAACAGAAATGTTGGGTGAAAGCAAGAACCAAAACGAGAACGTTTTACCTACACTCTAAAAATGAAATGTTGAACTAACTTAACCAAGTTGTGTCAACTGGTTCCACTAAACTGGGTTTACTGAAACCAGTTGACATAACTTGGTTAAGTTAGTTCAACATTTCAGTTTTTTACAGTGTGTGTTTGAAGGACAGAACCGTTGTGGAGCAAACCAAACAGGTGACTGCAGTAACTGTAATGAACAAGTGAGAAAGATTAAAGTTAATCAAGGGAATGAAACTCCAGACTAAACTAAGTGACTAAGGCCCAGAGCACTGATCTGGTCTCAAACACACCTGTTTTATTCATGATAGTAAACAAACAACAATCACCTTCAGAGTGAAGGTCACAAGGCTCAGAATCATGGGATTTTCTATTATTATTATTTCCTATCTTCCATTTTCTTTATTCTTAATTTATTATGTTAGGGTTAGCTGTCAGGTTTGTGAAGAGAGGCCCCAAAAAGAAAAGTAGGACTAGCAACAGAAAAGCCAGAACTGCAGGACCTGACCGTGTAAAAGAGAAAGCAGGGACTATAACTACAGCATGAACGTGTTTCCATTTCACCAGGTTTGTTGGATACTGAATCATATTTTATCAGCTGTTCTACTTATTCCTGAGTAGAGTCACAGGGAGCTGGTTCTGGGGTATCTTCAGCAGTCATCGGGTGAGAGGCAGGGGACACAATGGACAGGACAGGGACACACAGACAAACAACCATCCACACACACTCACACCTAGGGACAACTCACCTAACATGCATGTTTTAGTCCAGTGATCCCCAACTCCCTTCCCCGAGGGCCGGTATCCAGCGTGTTTTAGTTAAGCTAATCCAGCACACTTGAGTCACCTGTGCAGCAACTCAGCAGGCTCTGCCTGTTAATCGCCTGCTGATTTAAATCAGGTGTGTTGAAGCAGGAAAACAGTGAAACATGCTGGATACCGGCCCTCGGGAAAGGGAGTTGGGGATCACTGTGGGAGGAAACCAGGTTACCCAGTAAAAGCTTCTGCATGCATGGGAAGCACGCTAAAAGCGCATAAAAGACCACAATTGGGATTTGAACCTACAACCACCTCATTGTAAGGCAACCCTGTACTAACTGCGCCACCATGCAGCCTGTTTCATTCATTGTTAAATCATCTTAAATTTGCTCAACACTTCTTCAGTTTGGAAAAAAGGTAAATGGTCTGTATTTGATTTAGTGCCTTATAGGGTTCTACAACCCCCCAAGGCGCTTCACAACACAATCAGTCACACACACATTCACACACACACATTCACACACTGGTGGGGATGAGCCACACTGCAGCCACAGCTGCCCTGGGGCTGCTGAGCGCAGGTGCCACCGGTCCCTCTGACCGCCACCAGCAGCAGGAAGTGTGGGTTAAGTGTCTTGCCCAAGGACACAACAACCGCAACAGACAGGGCTTGAACCTTCAACCCTCTGGTCATGGGGCAGCCACTTAACTCCCTCCGCCACCATCGCCCCAAGTGACATGAAATAAGACTTTTGCTTGTTTGCATTCACCAGTATTCCTTTGTGCAAACTTTCAACTGATGGTCTTTATTTTCCTGGATACAATTACTTCACACACAAGTGTGATTAAAAGTTTTCGGAGAAAAAAGTTCTGCTGCATGCGTGAATCTTCCCGTCTGACTGAACCAGCAGCACGTTGGACTGAGAGGTGTTCAGGTGTGCTGCTCTTTGTTTTTGCTGTTTGTCGACATGCCACTGTGGGCTGGCATACGACAGGCTCTGTTTGGACAAGTCCACACCTCCCATCAAAACACATACCACCTTTCACGGCTTCACAAAGGAGCAGGCACGGTGGGGAGAGTGAAAAGAAAGACAGATTCCAATATCAGCCAGTCATTTGGCTGTTGAGACTTGATAGGATAATGCCCTACAGACAAACCCAGAAAAATTTGCCTTTAATGAAATATGACATGTGTGCAAATGGGGCGCCGCCTCCCATTCAGCAGCCTGTAATTACATTTTGGAATAAATATACTAAACGACTCCTCAAAAATGAAAAAAGGAGCAGCTGCTAAACCTTTTTTTCTCTCAGAATGACTGAGAACTATTTCATGACAAGCCTCCACTTTAAGGATTTTAACCTTTCACAACCGACAGGTCCTTGTTTTCCACCACAGGATGACACCCTTTAGCACAGCTTTAACTGTCTGAGATTAAACAATCTTTCACAAACACCAACCAGAAGAAGAGACGTTAAAAAAGTGTGTAGACGGTGTTTGGAGGCATGATAATAAACATGTCAATCTCAAATTCATTTTGAGTTTCTCCTGAATGCACCTTTCAGACGTGTCATCCATCTCACTCAGAGGGGACAGTTCTTTACAGATTATAGTCTCAGGTCAAACGGAGACAGATTTTCCTTTGTATCACTCAGAATCTGAAAGCTAAAAGGCGGGCATGTGTGTTTATTGGCAAAATGTCTCATCAACCAGTCGGTGGATTTTGAAAAAACTCTCAGAAAGTGATAACTTGGTGATCTTATGACTAATTAACTTTTGGAGTCAACTCAATTCCAGAAGGCTGTCCCAGAGCATCAATCCTTAACATAACTTAGCCCATCTTTACATCTGTGAGCTAAAACGTGGTGATGAAGTAGCTGAGAGTCAGAAACTCCAAGGGATGTCATTAAAGCAAAACATTTTCCCACTTCTCCCTCCTACTGGTAGAAACCAGAATTACAACTGTACAACCTGCCGCATGCCTGCTGTAGCTAGTGCTAGCAATGAGCTAACGCTAATGCAAGCCAACTGATACTAAATAAGTCACAAAGTAATGATGCCATCAAAAAAGCAAAACTCTTCTTGTGCTTTTTATTGACGGTCGGTGAGCTGAAATAGCTAACTGCTAGCCTTTATATGAGCTACTGGCACAGTAAACAGTTATTGCTGTAAAGTAAGTAGAGACCTCCCACTAGTGTTCCTACCGGAACCACAAAACTGTTAAGTGTGTTTTCTGGTCAGCAGAGGGCTGTCCAATGTAGAGTTGCTCAAGTTTCTGCCTCAACAACCACTGAAACCAGTTTGAAAGCAATTGCTTAAAGTGTTAAAAACTCTTTAGTGTTGCTTTAACCTGGTAAATGGTCCTGAGCATCGGGGGGTCTTATTCCTGGCTTTTTTTATTAGAGCAAATTACTTTTACACGTGGTCGTGACCTCATCCATTCTTTCTCAAACAAAGATAAATCTAACTTTAAGAGCCAATGTGCACATTTAAGACCAAGATAAACATTTTTAGGATGTATTTGTTTAATCAAACTCAAATATGTGTGTCTTAATAGATTGCCAGACAACAGCAGCAGCTCCTGCAGCAGCAGCACAAGATCAATGTTCTCCAGCAGCAAATCCAGGTTAGTTTGAATCCTGTAGGATTTTCTTCTCTTCCTTCGAGGTGAGGATCCTGTTCCTCTCTCTTGATAACCAATGGTTCTATGGTTCATGTGTGATTGGAAAATAGCACCAGGGGTCACAAACTTTAGTCTGGTTGTTATGGAGAGGTGTGGTGTGCAGGTCCTGCAGACACACAACCAGACCCGATGGTGACCCAGAATTTGTCCTGGTTATAGTCCAATGTGTTCACATGCTTCTTTTATTTAACCTTTTGTTTTTCTGACAGTTTTATTTTAGACCTATATTCTGTAACTCGCCAGACCAATGAGTCTTTCTTCTTTAATTTTGATTTATCACATTTTTTCCCTGTATCCTCTTCATTTTCCAGGCCCACAGCTGTTTCATTGAGCCACTACATGCACTTAGATTTATTATCACTGTATACATACACACAGACCCACCAAGAAATTACCTCCAGCTGTGAGCCAAATGCTGGCAAATTTGCACGCTGTGGCTGATAGCCACGTGGGAATTTCACCCGTGTGCATTTGATCATTTTATTTTATTTTTTAAGTGGTTAGACTCCGGTTCAATTGAATCAGCGTTCTGGGTCCACTTGGCCTTGTGATTGGTTCAGTCCACCCCCCGTGGTTCCCAAGTGCTGGCTCTCCCTGTGCTCCGGAGGTGTGATGGAGTTAATGAGGGCTTGTTTTTCTTCTCTCCCGCCCCTCTTTCTCTTAGTGTTTTTAGTTTTTATTAGGAGACCTCACCCTTAGATCTTAATAAAGCTCAGATAGGACTTCATTAGGATTCTTGGCCCCGGGGGAGAGCAAGACCATAAAACCCGGCTCCCACTCGGATCTTCTTCCATGCTGTGAAGCAGTGGATACTGTGTCATGTTTGGTTTTGAGGATGAAGGGATGTGTAGAAAATAGCTCCCGAGAGCAGCTTGTTATCGTGTGGAGCTTCAGAAACATCAGCTGTAAATACACCCTAAACCTACCCGCGCTGACTCCCCTTTCACACTCGCTGTCTAATTTATTTCTAAATGTCCACAATTAAAGCAATTTTCTGCTAAGTAATGGTGCAGAATTAATTGGGCAAAAGGGCCAAAAAGCTGCTAAAAATTACGGGCTCACTTCAGACTACAGTTGGTTTTTTTATTATTATTTTGGAAGATATTTCTAGAACAATAGCACGACTTGGCAAACAACTTAGCGAGAAGCATATGTTGTCTGTGCTGTACAGAGGTTTAGATTGATTCTGGCTGCGCTCCAGGGTTTAGTCACTGGGCTGTTTATGCTGTGTGTGTGTGTGTGTGTGTGTGTGTGTGTGTGTGTGTGTGTGTGTGTGTGTGTGTGTGTGTGTGTGTGTGTGTGTGTGTTAGCCTTAAACACACAGGCAGAGCCGCTCCGGTCTGTTTCTACTTATCAGTTCCAGACTCCAGCTCCTCTCAGGCCAATACTCTGAGGAGCTGACCAAATGCTACTGTTTCAGCTCAGAAGAATGGGCCTCAGTGTGGAGGAACCACTTCTTTTTTTTAGAAGTGCCAGTTGTTGTTCACGTCTTAATTTGAAAAACTAGAAGTGGTCCATATGGAACAAATAACAAATCAAAACAAAGTTTTTGCTCGTAGCAAATCAGAAAAGCCGAGCCTAAACAGTTAGTCAGCATTTTAAGTTTCCTCCTAACAAAGCCTATAAATTAGACCTAATATGTAGGAACATTATGAGTTTGTTTCTACGTTGGTCTTCTGTCACTGGATGGTGTCAACGTGCTTGTCGGCTCCCATGGTGGAAGAGCTCAGTTCAAAGTGACCCAGCTTTCCTGTCATGTGGTTTTAAATGGTGTTGAGAGACAGTGGGGGGTGTCCAGGGTTAAAGAAACGCTTCCTACGGCCTCGCTCTGACAGATATCACTACGAACACGCACACGGCACACGCAAAAGGCTCCGTAGGATGTCTGAACACACACGTGCACGAATGCATGCACACACACACAAACGCTTTTTTGCAGTACAGACCTTTCACTTCAAACTTTTGGATTTGGGATTTTTTTTAATGAATCTTGTTTATAGTTCTTCCTCTAACATAAGAAGATCCCTCTTTTTGGACTCATGCAAAACACACACACACACACACACACACACACACACACACACACACACACACACACACACACGCACACATTTAAAATTTGACTAGAATTTTTAAAAAGACAGCTGACAATAACAGATAATCACACATATGGAAAGTTGTGCATTTTCTTGTCACACACAATCCTAAAACCACACACACACACTAGTGGAAAAAGTCCCATACACACGTGCACGTGTACTCTGGGTGGTGGCGGGCCCTTTGTGTGCCGTAAGCGGCGCGGCGCGGCCCATCCTGGTGGCTGACAGGCATGTGTCTTTGTTAAGTCAGTTCTTATAATGGCTCTCATATGTGGCCCATTTCCTTCAGGCCCACAAAGACGCAGGCCCTAACCGCACCGCCTGGGCCCTAGCTAACGGGCTAATTAATGACTGCAAAGCCGCACTCCTCCTCCTCCCTCCCTCTGTTCTTCATTTATAACTCCTCTGTTTCCTCCTCCACCCTCCCTTCTCCTTCTTGTTGGGGTTTTTGTCCTCCAAATATTTCTTTCCAATTGTTGTTGTTTTTATTTTATTTTTCAGTTTTATGATTTTAATATATCGATCTCCCTCTCCTTTACTGATCACATTGGGATTGACCGCAGGACTTTGGCTCTTTCTCTCTAAAGTGTGGATTCAGAGGCAGAAGTATAAAGGACCTGAACGAGTGCTGCATTTATCAGCCCTGATGCCTTCTCTAATTCAGCTGTTTTTACAGTCTGAATCCAAGCCAGCAGCTTTTTCCTTGTCAGTGTAGCAGACAGGCTCCGCACACTCAGAGGAGGCTGTGGGATGGATAGGCAGCTCCTACGTCAGCACTCCAGCTTCAGACAGAAGAAAGCAGTGGAAAGCTCATAATGTCGATTGAACTCTCCAGCTTTACAGTGCTGATACAAAACAACAGTAGTGAGTGAGACCTCAGGAGGAAGGAAACAAATCTTGATTGTTCTGTCCACTTGACCTGGTACCATCTAATACACTCAGGATATGACTGAAGTTATCAGAGGACTCCTGTTTTTTTTAATCGTTTATCGTTTTCCTTTTATGCCTTTGAGAAATGCAGGAATTTGACCTCACAGAACAAGTTTGTGGCCCACCTTGATGTACTTGAATGTTTTAACATGTTAGTTTGGATCTGTTTAAACAAGTCAAAACACCAAAGCCCCACAATTCAAAGATGAACTCACTCAGGCAGCGATTCAAGATTTCAGCTACGGGTTAAAGTGACTATTTTAGTCCAACCAGTCTTGAGTCTTTGGAGGCAGAGCAGCCCGCTACCTGAGGGGCAGCGCTCCCTTAAAGCAGGAAATATGCTGGTGAAGGTTCTCAGTCATCCAGGTCATGGTAATCCAAACGGGTTTGAAGGAAGGCAACTGGACTTCTTTGGTTCCTTTCAGGAATTTGTTTGATTTTTATTTTTTTAGAAATCCCTGAAAGTGATAGTCTCACCCTGCACTGTGATGTAATGGAGGCCCCCATTTCTGTAGCGCCCCATGCAAGGGTGTCAGTTTGTTTTTTAAACTGGTGGGGGCGAAGCTCCCGATTATAAATAGTAGTGGGGACATGGCCCCCGTGTCCCTGGTTAAAATGACGCCTATGGCCCCATGCAATCTGAATTGAGTGCTGCTCAATCACGTTAGACATCCGCTTACGTAGAGCTGTCAATCACAGAGGGTGGGCGGGTAGATCTACCGAGACTGATGCAAAGTCGGCGACATTTCCCATGCACACACACACACACACACAACGTGAGAATATTAATTGTAAAAAAATGTGTTTGAGCCCTGTTGGCTGACTAAAGTAGTGCGTTCATGACCGGGAGGCGTTGCTTCGAGCTGAAATCATGGAAATAGGGAGAGGGGCTTAGTATGTGACATTTTTCCACCACTAGATGGCGCCATCTGAGAAAAAAAAATCCAGATTTCTGATTTAAAGGGTTCTGAAGGTCTGACGTGAGTTTCTGTGAAAACTGTTAACATCTTATCTACTCGCTGACTGACCTTAGTGTTGAGTTTGTATATGCTAGCAGCTATTCACAACAGAATCAGACCTAAACAAATGTCTTTAAACTAGAAAGAATGACCAGCTAAAGCGCTGCGCGTAATCAGTTTCCACACAAATCTGTTATAAAACACTTAGAAAATCACTCCTTATTGTCAAATTTACTGCAGCATCTCCATTAAGCTTTTATACGACAGAAATCTGGGTAAAAATAATCAATATTTATCTGCAAAGGCTGTTTAGCTATCACTCTTATAATAATGACTCTGCTACATAGAGGGG
This sequence comes from Aphyosemion australe, assembly GCA_006937985.1. Classification (NCBI taxonomy): domain Eukaryota; kingdom Metazoa; phylum Chordata; class Actinopteri; order Cyprinodontiformes; family Nothobranchiidae; genus Aphyosemion; species Aphyosemion australe. Next base: position 1,455,621 of record SSNS01000136.1, read on the forward strand.
AGCTTAAAACGATGTTAGAATAAAACACTATTTTTAGAGAATATCACATCAGTAACTTATATTTGAAGTAATAGCAGCATGTTTTATTGTGATTAGTTTATTTACTTATATAACATTATCTGTTATTTATTACTGTATTACACTAATTAAAATATAGAAATGCCATTTTGCAGAAGTAATTTTGTTTAGTTGAATATGACTTAAATAAAGCAGCAAACTAACACAACATATAAAGACGTGTGAATTTCTTATTTTTATGAACTTACATGAAGTAAAGCTCAGATGTTTTTGCTCTCTTGCTTCCACTGAGGCAGCAGCCATTAGAAAATAAGCTCATTTTCATTTTAAATCACAATGAATTGGTGTGCATCACGTTTTAGTGAACAGGTCATGTGATGTAACTGCCACTATCTTGTAAATGTTCTTGTTACAGTGTAACCACCAGGTTGATGTCTGTATGTGGAGTTCTCACATCTCTCACACTTTCTGACTCTTACAACTAAAATGAGAATGGTTCTCTGGACTGTGACTGGAGGATGTTTGTTGTGCAATGCTTTTCAAACTGGTTCAGATCTCCTGTGAGGCTCAGGAGAGGAAATTCAAAATCCTGATAAAAGTTTCGAGACATTTTGGGAACGTTTGTAAGATGCCAGTTTGTTAAGTCCAGCTGTAATCACTGCATCATTTCTGACTATCTGACTGGTTTCAAAAGGTTGAAAACTCAGTTGTGTTTGAGCAGCCCCTCCTCACAACAGTGACAAAGTCCGATAGACTCAGGTGTGTGCATACCTGCCAGACAACACCGTATTCTTCTCTTCCTCCTCAGGTCAATCAGCACACTCACTACCCCATCACCTGCTGCCCTCACACAACAGGACCATTCATTTTCTGTGTGTGTGTGTGTGTGTGTGTGAGTGTGTGTGTGCACATGCGCCTTGTTGCCTAGGTGTGTATGTCTGTGTCTGGTGAGCCCCAGTCAGTCCCAGTGTTCCCAGAGGAATACAATGAATGGGAGCATTTTGTCCCACTCTTAAACCTCCTCCTTCTGCCTCCTGCTTCTCTTCTCCTCCTCCTCTTCTTCTTCTTGTTCTTTTATATGTGTGTTTAGCCATTCTGGCTCATTTTGCTTCTGTCTTTATCTTTGTCGTCGCAACGCGTCAGATCTTTTGTCTCTCTGGCGTTTGTGTCAGAGGGCTTCTGAAGGGCATCAAACTGAAGAACGGTCCTCCAGAGACGTCAGACGTCGGAGGAGGATGACCTGTGCAGCAACGTCTGAATCAGCCAATGATCACATGCAGCTCCACACAGTCACACACAGAAAAACCCTTGAATGTTAGACCATAAATATGTTCTGACTTCCTCTAACTGAGAATGCATTTTTCTTACAAACATAGCAACACCAAGCTTGAATACGTCATGTAAATTACTGTTGACCACAGGAACGTGTTGTTTCACATATGCAATTAGAACGACTCTTTACCCTGTTTTATAGAATTTTTAATATTTGTATTTTTGGCTGTGTGTGCAGAAAGTGTAACACTTACAAACATCAGACATAACTTCTGTTTCCTTGAGTTCTTGATTAGCTTTGAAACAGGGATGCAAGTTTTTGGGAAAATGGTTAATCTTTGCATTAAAGTTTTTTTCAATAATAGAAACTGGATTGAAAGTTTAGATAGAAACAGCACGTTAAACTTCATCCTGAGACCCTATTATTAGTAATACATTTTATTTCCAAAGCTAAACTCATAATTAGCCAAACTCCTCACAATTAGATGAAAGTTTGCTGTTTCTGTTTAGAGGCAACACAACCAGCAGAAATCAGATCAATTGACAGTATCTAATAAATCAACCACCCCTAATTTAAGAATATAAATGTATCTATACTTTATGGAATTCTACGCTTTGCATTATTTATTGATTCTCATAATCCTGGTGCATTAATTCTCTTTTCATCTCCTTATTGATGAAATAATAATTTATATTTAGTCATGCTCTTTAAACCCTCCTACTGCTAATAGCTCAGCCCCCACCTCCCAAAGGACCGTCATCTATTTAACAAACTCAGCAGCCTCTCAAAGGCAGATGCATGTTGGACTGGTGCTGATGCTGAGCCTTGACAGCTCATGATGGGCGGGGGTCAGTTTAGCTAATGAATTGGTAGTGAAGAGGATGAATAGCAGTACATGGCATTGAGCAGAAGGTAACTGATCAATGTGAACATGCTGTTGAGGACAGTAGACTTTTGTGAATAAATCAGAGGTGAGTTAAACCATTTTGAAAGAAGCAATAAGTTGCAAAAACAACGACTTTGTAATGGGGTAGACCGATATTTACCATTTCTTTATACATCGGCATTGGCCGATATTTGTCTTTAGTAAGGCCAATTTCAAGTAAGGCACATCCTCGGGCAGCCTGGTGCTGTTGCAGAATTTAATTTAAATGTATTTTTACCTTCACTAATAACATCTGCATGATAAATACTCTAAATTAACTTTATTTAGGTGTCTGACTTTAACACTGAGAAGTGCAAAACGTTAAGATTTAACAGTTGGTTAAATTCAGAGTTGAAAACTGATTCAGCTTCAGAAGTTTTGTGCATCAACTGATGTTATTAGTGACATTTTAGCATGAAAATAATGTTGAAAACGTCTCGATATCGGCCATGAAAATCAGCAGAATATCAGCCATCGGCTGAACATGTCTCCTACACTTCAGCATCGGTATCGGCAAAAGAAAAAAACAATATCAGTCAAACTCTACTGTAACATGAATTTAGATGCAAAGCATCCAAAATGTTTGCTGATTTGTTTTCCTTGAAAATATTCAGAAATGTCATTAATGATTAAACATCTCCATGATCAACTCATCAGTATTACAGCATTACAGTTACAGCCTTTAATCAATCACACTTATTTCAGACAAAAAACAGTTGCCCATACTCTAAAAAAAACAATAAAATAATAAATACATTAAAAAAAACTTTACTTTGAGTATGTTTAGAAATCAGTACAATATCCAGATAATTCAGGCAAAAACTTTACAAATGAGATGAAAAGAATAAAACAAGTTAAATCAAAACAGGCAAGGAGGCCAAAGACAATTTTACAAGTCAGACAAGAATCCATGAGAGAGAAAAGGCTGAGATAAAAGGGGAGAGATGGAAGGGAAAGTACAGCCGGGTAGTTTCGCCCTAATAGATTCCCGCAGGGTCATCTTTGATATGGTGTCTTGACTCAGTCAAAGCAGCAGTTATTAAGTCTTTGAGCTGACATGAAAGCAGCTTTTAGTCTCTGTTGTTTTAAAGCATTTTGTTTTACGTTCTATTCCTGTCCCCAACGTTGGACGTTTTTAACCGTGTTCTTTAAAACATCCTTTTTCCTCCCTTTGCTGTTTGACTTTTTTAATCTTGTTTCCGTAATTAAAGTTTCATTTTTACTGTATTTATTTTCCCCTCTCTCTGTGTTAGACCAGAGGTGTCCAGGCCTGCTACTCTAGAACCTACAGGTCTCTCTGCTCCAACACACCTGATTTGAATAAGTGGCTTCTGCAGAAACTGAGGACATGCTGAACAAATAATTCATCCAATCAACCAGGTGTGCTGGAGCAGGGAAACAACTAAAACCTGCAGAAGAGCTGTCCCCCAGGACAGGGCTGCCTCAAGAAAGTTTTCAAAGTGATATGAGCGGTGTAATCTGGGTCACTGGTAATCCCAGTAATAATCCAGTAGTATGAGTGTTAATAAATCACCTTCTGACATCAGCCTACCAGAACTCCTTCCTGCTATGAATAACAACAAGAAAACAAACAGACAAAAAAGCAACTAAAGATGTCCTAATCCACCAATCTGAGTCTTGTAATCAAGTTTCTGCTGATACTTAATCTGATACATGCATTAATTTGTTTTTTAACAACCCACACAGCTGCAGACTGAGTTTTAGTAGAGGATCACAGTGTAGGGAGACAGTCACAGACCTAGTTTATAAACTCTTGTTTTAAACAGCAGTCACGGCTCTTTATTGATGTCTAAACACTGCTGCTGCTAACAGAGGCTACACTATTTTAGAAATCTAGACACACCGTAAAATCTACCAATGGGGTAAGCATGGGGTAGAATTCCTAAAACTAGCTAAATAATCTAATGTTAGATTTATTTACTAGTTTTAAGAATTCTAGCCAACCTTGGCTACCCCATGGTAGATTATTTTACTCAAAACAAGAAAAAATTGCCATAATTAAGAATATTTACCTCATTCCAAGTTGTGCTGTTTTTGCAGATAAGAAGTTTTTTTTCTTTTTAGACTAAAAATAAGATAAAATGTCTAAAAAAAGAGGCTTTTTGTGAATTTGCTAATCTTTCGCATAATTTGCATAAAAAATGAAAAAGAAGAGGTGGCTTTTCCATCTTTTGTTTCCCAGGTTTTCATAAAGGTGTTTTAGTTCCTTTTAATAATTTTTCCTCTTACTGTCTGATGTTCTCAGGTCCAGGGTCACATGCCTCCTTTGATGATCCCAGTGTTTCCTCATGACCAGCGTTCCCTGGCTGCTGCCGCCGCCGCTCAGCAAGGCTTCCTTTTCCCACCCGGCATGTCCTACAAACCAGGTACAATAATGCAACACTGGGATCCCAATGGACGTGAATCAGGTGTGTCAGAAGGAATGTTGTGGAAATGAGCGAGGAGATAGAAGCCCTGGTTGTTTGCTTCAGGATCGATGCACTGGACACAGTGAGAGGCGGAATGTCTCTTTACCCACATCCTGGAAGCACGTCTGTGGCCCTGCACATCCACAACATGGAATTTCACACATTCTCACTCACACATAGATGATACTAAACAGTTTATTGTAGCTCAAAACATTAACCATCCGATGACATAGATGCACTCGTTCTGTAAAAACAACTATAGAAAGCATGCATGTTGCAAGTTTTAACAATCCACTAGCATTTTTCTCACACAGCCTCAGCAAACCCTTTAAAGCCACACCTACTCAGTAATGTTTGCAGGATTCTTTGCACCACCTGCTTTCCGTGCGTGTCCTCATCCTTCACACATTCCTCGCTGCCATACCTTCCTCCAGGTGCTCTCCTGACAGAGCAGCACACCTCATCCACTCCCACAAGGCTGCCCAGACATAAAGAAATGAGTTAAAAAGCTGTTATTGTACACTCTGCTCTTACTAAGGTCTGTTCTGAACAAAGACCTGGACATGAAAAGCCTTTTAAGGACAAACAGTGGGGGTCATGCCTGCTGCTTGTAGACTAGCTGGAGAGTGCATCCCATTGAGCGAGCTGTGCTCAGTCTGGTCTCGAGCACTTGTTTGTGCCAACAGTGAGTCTTATTAACCTCTGAATAAAACGTTCGTGACCCTTCATGTTTCTCATGTATAAAAACATGAGCGGAGCAGGAACAGAGACAAAGAGTGAGACAGAGAGAGCCGAAGGTAAAGAGCAGGTTTGTTCTTGTGTTGAACTTTGACCCCACCTCCCTCTATACATAATATGTGTTGTTGCGTTTGTTCTGCAGGTGAGAATTACCCAATGCAGTTCATTCCATCAACAATGGCAGCTGCAGCAGCGTCTGGACTCAGCCCGCTACAACTACAGGTACAGCTACAGCTCTCTTCTTACTTTGTGTTTTTCTGCACCAGTTTTTCTGAACTAATCTAAAAGATTTGACAATAAAGTGGTGACAAGAGCATGGAGCATTGTGTGTGTGTGTGTGTGTGTGTGTGTGTGTGTGTGTGTGTGTGTGTGTGTGTGTGTGTGTGTGTGTGTGTGTGTGTGTGTGTGTGTGTGTGTGTGTGTGTGTGCCTGTCTCAACTCAAAACCTCTGACCCTCATATAAACACAAGAATTTCTCTTTTTTGATTCAAAAGCTCATCCTTGTGTGACACAATCTATAGTTTTAGAGAATAAAAGCTTAAGTCCTAAACTAACCCACTCAAGATGTTTTGAACAGAGGTACAAAACCTTTTAAAAATATTTTTCACAGTGAAACAGTTTGTGACGACTAGTGAAGATTTATATCAGACTCAGAGAACCCTGTTGTGTTTTAATCCATAACCAGAACATGAAACCTGCTGTGAAACCATGGGGTACAGTTTATTTTACGGAAAGATGCTGTGGTGGTAAAAAGGAGAAGCTTAGTGTCTTTTTAATTAGCAGTCATTATCATGTTAGTCCAAGCTTAAAGGGATAAAAGTGAAATTTAGTCTGTTGCCATGTTCCCAGAGTTAGATATGGAAAAAGCATTTTGTAACCAGTCCAGCCATTCTCCCAATCTGGCAGTATTTAATTTCCTTTAGCTTAGCATAAACAATGTAAGTGAATGGTAACAGCTGGCATTTCAACCATTCAAATTCAAAAAGACACCTGCTTTTGTGGCTACTAGGCTTAAACCTGGTACAGTTTTTTAAGTAAGTTGCACTATAAATGGCAGAGTACATGACAAACAAAGCAGGGCTGCTGCGTCGTGTCCTTGTGCCTTGCAGTGACGGCTTACAGCGGTGCTTTGTCATAACGTAGTCTCAAGTCCAAATCAGCTCCTGTAATTCCTTTGTATTACTTACTACTTTCACTTGCAGTCGATGTGATTATTGAGGTCAGCAAGAAAAATTTGGATCATTATTGAGTCATTTTCATGACTTTTTCCACACAAAATGCTAGTTGTTACCATTCACTTACACTGTTTATGCTAAGCTAAAGCTAACAGAATTCTGCCAGATCAGTAGAATGACAGGGCTGGTTGCAAAATGCTGTTTCCCACTTATCTAACTCTAGGGAATATGGCATCAGACCAAATTTCACTTAGGGGTGGAATAACCCTTTAATGATTGAAAGAACAAGAAAAAAGTGTGTTTCTTCAGCCTGATGTAGCTTCTTTATTGACCCTATTCTTTGCATAAACCAGGACACTTCTGTATTGGGAAATTTGGAGAAAGTTCTTCTGGTGTTAGATGTCATTCTGTTGTTCTCCATGGAGCTAATGGAATGGTCATTCATGAATTGACTGAAAATAAGGTTCAAATGGAATTCCCAAAATATTCACCACAAGTTGTACAACATGCACAATGAAGCAATAATTGGTGGTAGAAGAAAAACCTTGAAAACCTAACCCCGGCCCTGTCTGTAATATCATAAACTGAGCCCTCATTGTACTGACATTCATGAAAAAAAATCACTGAAGCTTTAGCTGAAAGCTTTAATAATCCACAAAACAGCCGATTGTTGATTGTCAAAACAAAATTATGCTTAGGGCCCCCATGTGGCAAGCACCGGGGTCGTATACAACTGGAGCCTGATGAATGTTTGCATTGTCATCTTGGAATATGTCCGTTCCATCAGCAAATAAAAAGGAGGTCCGTACCTGTTCGTTTAGTTGAATCCAAGGGCTCCCCACTCCCCAAGACCACTCAGACAGGGGGTCTTAAATGGTGAATAACCCTCACAATCTGACCAGTGAGACCATTAATATTACAAACTTTGGTTTATTTTTACTGCCTAGCTGCCAAATATTCAGATCCATCCATCCATCCATCCATCCATCCATCCATCCATCCATCCATCCATCCATCCATCCATCCATCCATCCATCCATCCATCCATCCATCCATCCATCCATCCATCCATCCATCCATCCATCCATCCATCCATCCATCCATCCATCCATTTTCTTCCGCTTATCCGGAGTCTGATTTAGAGGAGCTGATTCTCATCCCAGCTGCTTCACACTCGGCTGTTGTTGTTCAGATATTTAGTTTTTTTTATCACAAAGTTGTCAATTAGTCAAACACTAGACTGGAAAGTTATGAAAACCAGAAGAATCAAAGTGGGTGAAGTAGTGTGAGGTTACTACAGCTGAACCATTCTAATGGGCTTTATGTTGCTCTGAACGACATGTTCAGAAATATCCAACAATTAGAAAATCCTCCATAACTGCACTTTAAAACAGATGATACACGACGCTGGAGGAGGCCCAGCCTGGTATCCAGCATTCGTTCTTCATCTGATATTAGACTGGAGTTAGAGGAACTTCATTTTTCTAACAGATTAGCATGACGCTCCTCTGACTGACAAACCTGCTGCTCTGCTCCTGTCAGCTGTGTCAGACGAAAGCTGTTATGATAAATGACAGAGGAGTTCTGCCCCAACAGCACAACACCTGGCCTTGGCAATTCATCACACACAACCTGTGGTTTGAGAATAGCCCGTGTCTTTAATGATTATCGTGTTTGCAAAGTAAAAGGAATTACAAAATGTAACAAATGTTGGTTAAATTCTCTCCCTAAAGACGGCCGTGAACTTCACAAAACAACTCTTCTTGCAACAGCAGAAATGACAAAAGCCCTCAAAAGATTTTTCAAACAATGTTGCTTCATCATGTCATTACCAGTCATTACCAGAGCATGGCTTTAAGAATCCTTATCTCAGTGTATTCCTTTGTTTTGTGATTGTCGCTCATCGGGGCTCTCATTAGCTGCTATTGACTCAGCAAAGGGCCTTGCCTCGCTAAGGGGCTTAAAGCCTCCGTCTCCTCTCGTGGCTTTGAAATGATCAAAAGAGCCGTACGGTGAACGAGAGGTAGGAGGACGGCTGATGTCAGAGACGCAGAATCATTCAAACGCTGCCTGATACGTGCACTGGGAAGGAGAGGCAACAGAATGGAGGAGGAAGTTTCTGAGAGAGGAAGTGTTTAGGATAAAATAAAAGACAGTTATTGGAAGATTTTTTTTATTTTGTATTGAGAATGGAGGTGGTGGTTTCCAGCACACGTTGTTTGTACAATAATGTATTTGCCGAAGCAATCATGATATGATTTGCAGTGAGATTTGTACTTGTTCACCTTCATCATAACATCTGTGAGGAGAAACGTTTATACAGTAGAGAAGCACGGCCTTAAACACAGCAGAATCTAGATGGGATGGACACATTAAAACCACGCAACAGTATAGTGAGATTCAGCATAACTTGTACCTGGAGCAGGTTGCAGCTCACCATTGCTGCTTGTTAAGTAGAGACACAGCATTGATTCCCTTAAGAGTTTCGTGCTGGGGTTCTGAGCCTTGTTGCATTTTGTCTTGTGATCAATTGGATTACTTTTAGATTACTGACCATGCCTTTCCACCGGATGCATAAGCAGTGATGTAATTTTCGTGTTTTAGATACAAGCTCCTTGACAGTGTTTCAGACACCAATCAGCAGTGAAAGCGTTCTATAAAACTGGTTCCACGAGGTCAGGAAATGACCAGAGAATTGCAAGACCACATGTGATTTCAGCAGCTTGTATCCAGAAAGGCTGGTGGTTTATTTTCTGTTGTGTTTACCTCAGCTACACAGGTTTCACAGGTAATGACATATTTTATTTTACTCAACAGGAAATCTTCATGTGACTTTTATTTTGAAAGATGTTAAACCGCATTTGTGTTTGACTTCCTGTCTGGCCCGATCTGAATTGCTGAGCTTGACGCGTTCTGGAAGCGTAGCTTTTAGCTTTGCAGCCGGTGGAAACGCACCCATCCACTACAACAGCGTCTACTTGCTGCCTACTACGCTTCATGAACGTTACTCAATGCTAACGCATTCAATGGAAAGGCCCGGTAATATAACCATGGGTCAGTTCCTTATCCCCACGTGTTGGCATTGGGCCAGCGGCACTAAAACGGAACTAAATAGAGACTTGGGCCAGAGTTTCCTGTGACCTTGATGCTCATTAACAAGGGCCTCATTAGTGACCCCTGTTGCCCTACAGTGTGATTGTTTCAGATCACAACGTATAACCCTGCTACCTCCAACCCAGATTTTAGAACTGAAAAAGCTTTTATTAGTCTAGTTTCTCTCTTTATTAACTTTATCAGATGCATTCTGGGCCCTTTTTGAAAAGACCCATGGTGACTCAAACTGTTTCGAGCTCTAGGTTTTTTAGGGTTCTCTTTGTTCCTTCTCTCTGTCCTGATGCTAAACGTTGCCAAGAGTGTTTTCTCCAAAGCAAAACAACAAAAAACATTATTCTGCTGCTTCTTTTTGTTCTTTGCCACATTGATTGCATGCTTCCTATTTTCTCTCTTTAAATAAAACATATATTAGAAACATTTTAGAAAGTTATAATTGTTCCATGGCCTAAGAAATACATGTTAGTGAAAGATTTTGTACAAATTCACTCTCACATAAAGTGATTTTTGTTGTATTGTCTATAGGACATAAGGAACAGAGTATTTTGTGTCATAGAATCCAAGTCAATGGAGCCATTGTACTAGTTTGTTTTATTGTCTTACTTCTGTCATAATACCCTCACTTCCTTTCTACCATACTGCCACTGTTGGTCCATTTTTCTCTGATACATTAAAAAGTAACAGTAAGTTTATTTTACCAAATAAAAGATAAAACAATGTGACAGCGATATGAGGCAAAAGCCGGTACTCTGTGCTCAGCCCGTCGTGACCTGAAACAACAGTTTTGATAGCACAAACGTTGTGTTATTGACACGGGAACTTGATCCAGCCAATTGTTTCTAAAAGCTGGAGGTGGACCCCTTCACAAACACAGGATTTCTGCTGCAGAAAGAACCCCTTTGTGCACAACTAATGCAAAAGAAATACAGTTGCTTAGCAGACATTCTTGCTGAAATGATATGACACCTCTCACTGTCCAGGTTGAAGAACACTTTTTATTTCCCAGCATTGACTAATTAGCTCATGTTAGCTTCCTTTATTGTTCAGGAGGGACATTGTTTGGTGTTGATGAATAGAAAAAGAGCGTCTGCTGCACAAAATGGCATAAAAGAAAATCTGAATTTGTATGTTGAATAATCTTTTTTCTTGAGTATTGTTTTTCATCATCAGTTTTATTTATAAAGCACTTTCAACAATCAGGCTTAGCCAAAGTGATGTTCAGTACACACAGAAAACACATTATGGCATAAAAGTACAAGTTAAAAATACTATTGATAACACACTAGCAAATATCTTTTTATTTTTTAGCTGCCTTTTGTGGAGTTAATAATGGGCCTTTTCCATTAGGAACAGGTCCATGGTTGCCACCTCTTTTTCAGAACCTGACTGAAAAAGTACCGAGTTAAAACGCAACGTTGGTCACTGATTGACTAGGGGGTGGAGTCACTGGTTGCACCAGAGACTTCCGCCTTACATGCCGTCTTTTCTTGACAAAAAGCCTCCAACTAAGCAGAAAGTTCAACAGCGCTACCATGTCCGCCATTGTTGTTCTGTGTTGTGTTTTTGTGTCACAAACAGATGTCCTCGTGCTATATTTGTGTCGGGTACAGTTTACCTTGCTCTTTGTGTTGGGTCATCGCTCTGCTATGACGAGCCAAACCGTGTAGAGCAGAGTCGAGTCGAGTCGAGTGTAGACGCGCTGACTAGTGAAAATGCTACATTACTGTCAGTTGATCCTTTTCAGCCCCCTTTTCCTGAAACCTGCCTCTGTTTTGTGTACTCATGAGATCGATAGCAGCTCGACACAACAAGAGGACAGTAAAGGGATTCTCCACTTAGACCTAACAGGACAAGAGACTTTAAAGCCTGTAGCAGAGCAGACGCATATTAGCTTCTCTCTGTTTTTCTATGATTACACCAAAGTAAACCAAAGACAAGCTAATAATCAAAGGGTCAAAATGACACATTTTTAGTGAAATTAGCACTAAATTCCCACAGCTAATCAAATACTTTGGACAGCTGAAGTGCAGCTTAAGGCCCTTTGTCAATTTGTAATTTAGGGAATTGCTTCATTGTCTTCCCTTGGGGGTTGATTGCATGACGAGAGCTCTGGTTTGTGTTGTTTACGCTGCACATTAGCCAGTCAACAATCAATCGTTGAAGAAAGATAAAGAAAAAAGCTTTTATCGTTGATCTGTTGTTCATTCAACACTCCTGTCCTTTATGCTTTGACAGAACTGCTACCTCAAGCACAGCAGGAAAAGTGTGTTTGCAGAAACTACCTTGAGTGCGAGCGTTTGTGCAGACGGGGAGGGGGTTCTGTGTTTTTTACCCCAAAGGCTCCCGTGCCGGCCCAGACCTCTGCTCCCTTTACAGCTGTAAGAATATCAGGCATCACCAGAAGAAACTCTGCGGTCGGCGTGATTGACGCGAGAGGCCTCACCACCGGCCATTCTAACAGGGATCTCATATCGCCAGGGGTTGGCCAGAGTGCTCCCGATACCTTCCAAGGAAAATAAGCAGCGTGACATCAGGGCTTTGTTTCAGCAGCGAGGCCCCTTCTGTTTGTGTTTAATATCGCTCAGAGGAAAGTGGAAAGAGGGCTAGCCAATTTCTCTGGCCCCGACTGCTGAGTTTGGCGCTTTGGCGGCAAAGCGACGGTGGTCTTATGTGTCTGCTGCGCAAAACTCCCAATCCCCTCGCTCTCTCTTTTTGTCCATATTTCTTTGCTTTTGGATGTCTGGTCCCTGGAGGCCTCACAGTTTTGACTACAGGGAAATCAGATCTCACAACACCACAGCCCACTTTAGGTTACAGAGGCAGACAGAAAAAACTAACTGAGAGAGAACTTGTGGTAGAGATCAGGGATTGGTACGAATAATTATTTTGGAATAAAACTAAGAGACAGAAGGGAGTCAAAGGCAGATCAAAAGAGAGCAGAATGAACTTCAGACATATTTAGAGGGGGGGGGGGGGGGAAAAGGGGGGGGGGGGGGGGGGGGGGGTAAATGAGGTGAGAGCAACAGAAAATGAGAGGAAAGGATAAAAAGAAAGGAGGGAATCTACTGAAGTCAGCCAGGTCTGGGTGATTTTCCTGAGGACAGGCCCTTTTGATACTCCTGTACTCACAGCTCCAATCCGTTCAGACAGGGGTTGACAGTGGTTTCAGGCAGCGGTTAGTCTGGCCAGCTAGCTTTGATTTAGAAGACCCTGGACTGCAGGCCGAGGACTTGCCTCTTTGATTCTTGTTAAGTACTCTGGATGGAAAGTCAGCTTCATTTCTTGGGTCAACTTGGTGTTTTTGTCCAAACCAAATGTTTATACTTTCCAAGTCTTTTCTCCTAATTTTGTATTATTTATGTTCTGTTTTCAAATTGTTAAGTTAAAACACATGCCTGGGATGTTATCACAATATGGCTGCACCTACTTAATTATGGCTGTTTTCTCTTCAGAGTTGAAGCTGCTGAAGAGACGCTAGCTGTCTTTTGTTGGGACAAAAAAAATGAGACCAGATTATTCTCAAGTACTTGTCAAGATGTTTGTGAGCGAGAATAGTTTGTAACAATAGTTAAAATAATTTAAAGTGCACGGGTTTCAAAACATTATGAACACTAATCAGATAAACAGAAATGGGCACCTTGGTCTTTTTTAGATTTGGAGTGATAACCTTTTGTTATGAGGAAATTGTATAACCCATAGTGATGTTTGTTGTGTTGTAGTTTTCTTTTTTTCTTGTTTTGTCTCGTTATGAATGTGTGTGTGTGTGTGTGTGTGTGTGTGTGTGTGTACACTAAACCTAGAAAAGTATAAATAAAATTTGCAAACAGAAAAAAAAGAAAAATAAAAAAATGGTTCTGACTGGGTTGATGAGCTAACCACTAGGCTCATTTCAAAGGTTTTCACTACAAATAACCATATCATGTGATCCATGTGACATTTTATTCAAAGATGGCAGCAGTCTTTGTTACTTGCCCTGTTTACACAGAACTGAACTCTGTTTCTTCAAACTGAGGTTGTTCAAAGAGCTATCTACAACAAGTAAGATAATCAGTTAAAACCCACTTCAAAAGATCTTAATTATTATTATAAGGTATAATCAGGTCAACTCAATAAAGCCGACCATAGCTGCATTAACACGAGATTACTCTGGCTCTGTCTGGTCAGCTGATTGTTAGTCAGCTAATGTCAGTGTCAACGTATTTATGTAGCACAAGTATAAATAAAATATTTACAATCAAATGTAAGCCATTACACCATCAGCCCTGTTTGAGCTTCATGTTGATCTTGAGTCAGAAAGAGAGGAAAGATTCAACAGATATAAAAGACTCACAGGTCTGAAAGGTAAACCACTATAAAGCTTCACAGTAGCTGCTGTAGTGGTTCATGACTTTAAAAGGAAACTATGCAGTTTTGGCACTTTTAGCACTTTTCGTTATTAATTTACTGTCGTAAAACCGAAACTTAAACTCTCCTGCTTCTGTGCGTTCGTCTTTTTAACGTCTTAATCTAACTGCTGAAATGTCTCCTCAGCCTTCATTAGTGTCTACAGGAGCGGTTCATCACTAAATCAAACAAATCTGCTGTGTTCATGATCTAAAACATGCAGGAAACATGCTGGAAGCAGACTGCAGTACTGGCATGTTGGCTAGCCACTTTATTATTGACTAAGAGAGTTCCTGGTAAATAGTGACCAACACTGAAGACAGATCCTGAGAGGAGGAATCATGTGACCACAGGTAAAGGCTGTGGCGTGTCGGCAAACCCAAACACAGATTCAGAGCGCTGGGTGATCACAGACATGCGTATTACTCTTCAAGCTGGCTAGCCGACAGGGCCGGAGCCAGGAGCGAGATTCATTTCTGAGAACACTGTTTGAGTTCTCTTGCTGGAGGGTAGATGTTGAGGAGATCGAATAATTGGTTGGGATGGGGAGCTAGTGGAAAAAAGCAGAAATGGAGTCATATGTTCATGTTTGTTAATATTTCTTCACTAACTTTAATTGAGAAAAATAAATGATCATAATTAGGGAGCTGCGATTATGTTGTGTATTATGTTGTATGAAATATAAAAACTAAGAGGAAAAGCTTGAAAAGCAGATGCATTTTATTTTGACAACAAACACCAGGTTTCCCCCCTTAAAGGAACCAATAGGTCTGATCTTAATTGTTAAAAACTTTTCACAGAAACAAATTTCCAGAGATCTGATCTTTCTTTTTTAAATAGGGTTGTGTAACAGGTCAGTAAAAGGAAATAAAATGAGGCCTTTGCTTTATGTTTGGAAAACATTCCATCTAAATAATGCATAAAGCAGAGTGGTTGTTTACTGTTTTATGTAAAGCATAAATAATCGTTTTCTGGCTGCATGTGTGAATGTCTGCTGCTCAGTGGTGATTGTGATGTCAACCTGATAAATACTGTTAACAAATCTACTTTTTGTTCAGAGTTCCTGTTGTTTGTTTGTGTGTGTGTGTGTTTGTGTGTGTGTGTGTGTGTGTGTGTGTGTGTGTGTGTGTGTGTGTGTGTGCGCATCTGTCTTCAAGCGACTATATAGGTGTGGCTCCGATACAAACCCATCAGAGCTAAGAAATACAGAGTACTGAGATGTTACAAAAAACAACAGGACCAAGTGTGTGTGCATGTGTGTGTGTGTGTGCATGTGTGTGTGTGTGTGTGTGTGTGTAACAGTGTGAGGGAAAAAAGTGCAGATGAAAGAGGAAAGCCACTGACTAGCTGCTGGCGAACAATGTTAATAGCCTGTTGGTTTTGCTGGTTTTTCCTCTTTTGCAGCAGCTGTATGCCGCACAGCTGGCAAGCATGCAGATCTCGCCAGGAGCCAAGATGGCTCCCCTCCCACAGGCTCCTCTCTCCTCCGCTCCTCTCTCCCCCTCCAACCTGAAGAGTGAGAAGCAAGCATCTAGTCCCATCACTCAGATAAAGGTAAGGCTGAAGGTTTACGTTTATAACCAATAAATGGATTCATGAATGTGTGTGTGTGTGCGTGTGTGTGTGTGTGTGTGTGCGTGTGTATGTGTGTGTGCGTGTGTGTGTGATGGAAAACACTCAAGTGAGAGTAAAAGTGAGAGGCTGGAAATTTGGAGGATGTTGAAACAACGATCTGAGCATAACTCAGTGCTCTTCACCGTCAATTAGTAACAGCTTATTTAAAAGTTACACACACACACACACACACGCACGCACACACACACACACACACGCACGCACGCACACACACACACACGCTAGTGCTGGCTGCTGTTTGGCTGAAGCCCAGGCCTCTTCACTTGAGAGAGCGTATGCCTCATCTTTACTTAACAACGAGGTCGTAATGGAAACCACGTGTTTGTGGGGCACAGCTGCTATGGGAGTCACAATAGACGGCGTCGGAGCTCACCACACTCAAACAGTAGTGCTGTGCCCTCCAAAAGCCCCACCCTCTGCTAACCTCTGCACACACACATTTTAGCATGCCACCCCAGCCACACGCTCCCTCCCTCCCTCCCACTTTGTCCCACGACAAAGTTCCAAACTCCCTCTGTTCCCAACACTTCCAAATTAGATCCACATTCATGATGTTTTTGTTCCCAGCTCAAGATGTGTAGTCACAGTGTTGATGTGCAGCACTTTACCTCTTGTCATTTTGTCTTCAGCTCTTCTTCGTTAGGATTTCTATTATTTGTGTAGAAGTTTTTTTTCGTCAGCTATATAAAATCTGTATCAACTGACCAGTTCTTTTATTTACAGATATTCAGTTAGAAGAAATAGACTAGTTCTGACAGAATTGACAAGCTAACGGCTAGGCACAACAGGACGTCTTCCTAAGTGGATTTTTGCTCATTAAAAGATAACTTAAGTCTCAGATGTTAATCTACCAGCTTTTGGGTCACCATTAGTTTCATGTTTTACAAAAATTCCTTCAGAAGTGTTTCAACAGTTTGACTGGAGGTTATACACTCTGAGCCAGAGGGGGTTCAGGCTGCAAGCCCTGCTGCTATGGTTTCCATGTTTCCAACTAGAAAATCCTACATGAATATCCACGTATTGCTGAATTTCTGACATTGTAAATTAACATTTGAAGCATTTAAAATCTTTTCAAAATGATAAGAAATCCACTTTAAAACTGGCCCCAATTGCCACTAGCTGTTAGCTCATCAGAATTATGTTTCTACACACTGAGGTAATTCAAAGATCTCTACTGATAGTAAGTTTTTGGACGCATGACTGTTTCTGTCTGATTAACAGGAAGAAGGATCCACGCAGCCGTTGAACCTCTCAGCCAGACCTAAGACAGCCGAGTCTCTTCGCTCTCCAACGTCCCCGACACAGAGTCTGTTCTCTGGAACCAAGACCAGTCCCACCAGCATGGGCAAAGGCCGCATCCCCAGCCCCATCTCCAGCATGGGCAGGAACTCCTCCCTGGGTATGTACCAGTGGTGTGGCATGGCTGAGCTGGGCCCCAGTGCAAGTTTTTTTCTGAAACTATTCACAGGAATTAGTATGAGCTGAGTAAAACGAGTTGCTCTGAGGAGGTTTCTTAAAAAAAAGAAGCATGAGACAGAGTTTGGACGACTATTTGAAAAGAACAGATTCTCAAGATCCAGATCTCTTAAAGGAGCCATAAATCCCTAGCTGAAAAATCTAGACTAATGGGAGCACCTAAAGGTTTTGTTCTGCAGGTTTGTCTAGCCACGCCTCAGCAGGTCTACCACTGGCTCGAACAATTATAGGTCAGGCCAATCACAGCGCTCTATAGCCTCTTTTATAAAACAATGCCGCCAATTTGCCGCAACGCCGATGCGGCATCAGGGAGCGTTAGGTCGTTTATAAGAGCTACAGGTGTGTGTCCTCCACCATCCCTGTGAGCTGTCAGATGATCTGAGCTGCAGATCTAACGGAGAGAAGCTCCCGGAGCACCGCATCGGTCCAGTTAATCATCTCAGCTGGTTCTGTTTACAAACGTGAAACTTAAGCGCGTGTTTACTTTCATTTTTAATAAAGGTCCTGGCCGGAGCGCAGCATTAATTCATCACATGGTCATGACACCTCCCTCTTTTGCGCCAAGGCTTAATGTGCGTTTATAAGACCGGCGAAGCCGCAATATTACCGCAATATTACTACCAAGCGTGGCGGCACGAATGCCGCAAAATTCCCGCAACGTGATGCCGCCATGGCGCGTTCATAAGAAACACGTTGCGGTAATATTGCGCTGATTTGCCGGCACGGTGTGTCTTATAAAAAGGGCTTATGTTTGTAGAGAGATGGTGGGCAGGCTTAGCAGCAGAACTGTGACAGAGAAAACCTACAAAGATGGTGTCTGCTCAGTAACGGCACTGGTTTGAAACGGCTTTGGCATCAACTATGTAAGATTTAGACGTGAGCTTTTCTTTGAGACATGAGCAGATAGAGGTACTTAAGTCCTTTATTTAGAAATATTATGCATTTGCTTCTTCTTCTTCTTCTTCTTCTTCTTCTTCTTCTTCTTCTTCTTCTTCTTCTTCTTCTTCTTCTTCTTCTTCTTCTTCTTCAACAGTGTATGGCGGACTGCCCCATTGACTGATCTCAGTAAAGATGAATCTGTCATATTGTTCATTGCTCTGATTGGTCCTAGCATTGTCTAGTAGCATGTGGAGACCATCTGTCAGATAACTGTAGATTCCGCCCCACAACTGAGATCTGCATATGGGTCATAGCCATCCAATATATTATATAGGATGGTTTGCCAGGCCAATAAATCCCATGTGTCGTTGTTGATTTCCACATAGAAACAATGCCCTGAACAAAGAGCAAACACAGGCGGTGACTGACAGGAATGCACTCCTGACACAGCAGCCCTTAACCAAAACCTGATTAATAGGAGACTGTACTCACTGATGTAGATTTAATCCTGCTTGGTTTATGCCAGCAAACTCGTTGATGATGGAGATGAAATCCTATTTTCTCGTTCTGTCGTTCTCAAATAAAGATTTTTGGAGAAGCATTTGTTGATGATGTGGTGGGCTTGGCTGATTCAGATATGCCACTGGACAGGCGGCGCTGTGGAGGACGCCACTGCACTCGCTTTGGTCACTCTATTGGGTGTAATGAAGTTTTATAAAAGTTATCAAAATTAAACCCTTCTTTTTCATCTTTTCTTTTCTTTTCTTTTCTTTTCTTTTCTTTTCTTTTCTTTTCTTTTCTTTTCTTTTCTTTTCTTTTTTCTTTTCTGTTCTTTTTTCTTTTCTTTTCTTTTCTTGTTTGTGCTCTGAACAGCATTTCTTCTAGTAAAAACTCTTAGACATAAACACTATTTGTTCTGGATTAAATACAACATTATTGTGAACATCTGGGGATGAAAATCCAAAACACATTAATAGAAAAAGAGAAGTCATTTGTCCTGAGAAGAATGGCACATGAGTTCTAAATTTCTTATAATGGAGGAAAACACAGGTCTTCAACCCGTTTGGTCTAAAAAATAACAAAAGTGGAAGACCTCTTCCTTGTGACTCAACTTGGACCCAATCCACCTGTCAGATGTCACCTGTTTTTTTCTTAAATAACTTATTTTTGGCATTTTCAATAAGAACTCTTTACCAAATTGGGTTAATCAAGGCCAAGAAAGAGAACTCTGAGTGATTGTTGATGTTCTCACAAACAAAAACTCTCCTCACATCTGTAGTGTACGCACAAACAAGTCCCCACGCTCATGTAAAATGTTGTCTTCCCTTCAACCAGGAAAACAAATAAAACATCCGGCACCCAAACACCTACCTCCCTCTGCCACCCACCCACAAACTGAGCAGTGTCGCATGAAAGGCTGCAGACACCTCAACCCCAGGAGGAGATCCGTGTGTGTGTGTGTGTGTGTGTGTGTGTGTGTGTGTGTGTGTGTGAGTGTGTTTTACAGGAGTCCAAAGCCCTGTATTTAGCCCCAATGAAAACCCCAGCAGCGGAAGCAGTGAAACCCAGCACACGTTATTTGGTTTTTAAGAGCTTCCTCATATTATTGTCTGCCTGCTCTAGACCTTTTATGCTCCTACCTCTGCTATCTGTTATTAAGGCCAATCTAAAGCCTCTCATTATATCCCCCCAGAAAACAATTTCACCATCTCCTCTGGAGTGGCTTTGAGGACGCAACGCTTGCGTTCCCCGCTAAGTTATTTTTTGCCCATGTTAACGGCCACCCAAGCGTACAGTGCTTCCTACTTGTCTGCTAATTAAATGAGGAGGGCAACGGAAACTTTGCATCCTTTTATTTCTCTCCTTTTTTGTTAATTCTATAAATGTGCACTGGCTTCAAAAGTGTGAAGCACAACACATAAACAAGGGGGAGGGAGGAGGTTCTGTCGTGTTTAGACACAAGTGAACTGGAAAACAACACGTGGAGCTGATATGAGATGGGAAGTCCTGTTTTATTACAGTTACTTAACTTCTTTTTAATAGGGCATTTGTATGCAGCCATTTAAAACGGGTTGTGATCAGCACTTTGTTTCGCCCACAAACTGGACTTTTCAAAGTTTAGAATGCTGGCTCAACAACATCTGACTGAAAAATCATCTAAAAGGACGGAAGGGATCCAGCATACCCTAATTATAAAGGCAAATAACACGTGTGAAGAACATGACAACAGTCTTCAAATTCTTAATTACTTTAAACTTAACACAAAAAGGAGGAATTTTGTGTTTGGTTGATTATTTTTATTATAACAATAACCCTGGAAAGCTACGACTATCACTGGAAAGCTTGTTTATTTTCTCTTTAAAGGAGCCACATTAGTAGAAAGAGCATTTTGTGGGTTTGGGTAGCAGAGTACGCTGGTGGCGCTCATAACAAACCAAACCAATTCTCCTCTGCCAAGCTGATGTGAAATGTTCTGCTGCTGAGTCTTGTTGTTGGTGTTTATAAAGTAATCAAACATTTAAAACATGTGGTAACAAACAGGGCATCAGTATAAAGAGCCATACACATCTTGGCACCTGTTCCTTATGCTGGTCACCAGGTTGCTATAAAGATGTGGCTCAAAGATTGATTTTGTTTTTCTCAAAAAGCTTCATTACTACAAAGTAACAATCAACAAAACACACCTTTCCTTTGTTTTTAATTTTCCATCTTATTTATCCACTCTGTTAATACCATTCCAGTCACTTTATAACATTAGAAGAAATAATCAGATATCATTTGTGAGCCTTCTTTTTAAACAGGAAATGAGGAAGTTGGCTTTTTCTGTTAAAGCTCCATTAGATTGGAACAAATTACCGGCCGATTAAAGGTCTGTTAAATCTTTCCGTTTATTTAGAACTTTGATATATGAACATATAATGCCTACCTGCAACTGTTTTTGATTTTTATGGATTTTTATTTATGTATGTACTGTAACGTCTTAATTATTTATTATCTATGATGTATGCTCATTAGTTGCGCCATTTTATTTTTTTGTGCCTTTGTTCTTACCCCATTGATTTTACATTATGCTTTGTCTACTATCTTGGTGTTTTGTTTACGTTGTAACCTTTGATGGAGGACCCACTTGGAAACGAGATGGTTCCTCTCAAGTGGCTGATCCTCCAAAAAGATAAGTTAAATAAATAAATAAAATGATTTTATAAAAACAGAGTAAGAATTAATAACATTGAGTTCAATTTTACCAGTTAAAGCTGATATCTCACAGGGCTGCAACTGTTGATGGGAAAATATTTTGGTGGAATCACATTTTAAATGTAATTCATTTAACCTTGAGGATCATTCAATTATACTTGAATCTGAAAGACTGCATATTTTGAAATTGTAAAGAAAAAGTGACATTTGTACGTTTATTTGAATACGGTGGCTGCCTTTGGCACCAGAGACGCCTCAGTGGGTGCAACATTTTTATTTGTCCTTTCTCTTTGCCGTACATCTTGCACCTATCGTGCAAACTGCAAAAGAAACGATACAGAGCTCAGATTCAGGAGACATATGACAGCGTTGAACATAAATTAGTCATAATTATAAAACTCCTAACAAATTCATTTACTAAATACAGTTAGTTAACATTTCATACATAATTCTGCTTCTCAAAGCATACCTCGCTTTGCTTGCCAAGGGTGCAATCAACCAAACTTGACTGAAGCAGTTAGTTGATAACAACAGAGCACATAAAAGCAGCAATGAAAAATACGGCAGCTTGGGACAAGATATCATCTTACAAAAGATGCACATAAATAGAAAAGTATGTGGGTAGGGTCAGGGTCATCAGAGTAAGTTCATAGACTTCTCACGGCACGTTTTTTCCTTAACATGAGTTCTGGAGTACGCAGGTCAGTGTAAACTGCATTGCTGACAGTTACTATAATGCAGATTTTCTTGTCACAGCTTAGTCACAAAGTCTCTTGATTATGTCCTAGTTGGTTTGCAATTCATCCTTATTTTTCCCCGTTGAATGCTTTTATTTTTCTCCAGTCAGTGACACCTTTGTTTCACTGGTCACCAGTCCGTCCCAGAGCTGTCTCACGTGTCCTGTACTCTCTGATTCACTGAAACTAATTTGAGAAGGGCTGCAGACTGGTTCCAAAAGCCTACGATCACTCTGTCACTGTTATGAGAGAACACAAGCCTTGGAAATCTTTCAAACCTCATTTAAGGGAAATTGAACACTTTTACAAACATTTCAAGACATGGTGAAAATGTCTAACTCTCATGAATGCTGTTCTGTTTGTCGCTAGAAGCTGCTGCCCAGTGAGATAAAAATAATAAAAATAGATGGATGGATGGACAGATATCTCTCAAACCCTTATCAGGACTAAGACATATCTGCCTCTATCTTCTGCAGACATCCTCGCCAACCTGAACTCCACGGCGTTATTTGGGGACCAAGACGCAGTGATGAAGGCCATTCAGGAGGCCAGAAGCATGAGGGAGCAGTTCCAGAGGGAGCAGCTCCACCATCAGCAGCAGCAGCAGTCGGGACACCAGAGTCTGGAGGCCAAACTGTCTGCACTCAGCAGCATGAGCCTCAGCAACAGCAACAAGGTTAGAGAAGCATTCAGTTCACAAGTGGATGGATTTGAAAACAGACGCTTTTTCTTTTTTTTTTTTTACCAGTGAGGATCACACTGTGTCAGTGCTGTTATCAAAGACATTCTCATTACATTAAGTATAAATCCTAACGTTGTTACAGAACGGAGCAAACTACATTTAAAATTATTTCTTTTAAACTAGCTAGACAGGCTCACACTGTTGACCCTCAGTGAGACGTACACACAGCCAACACATTCCTGGGACTATGTCAGGTAACCTGTGACATCACGGAGGGACAGACTAGCAGGTCAGCGTTTGTTGAAGGTTGTGTTTGACCACATTCTTTTCAGAATCACTTCTCTTTGAAATGATTGGGCTACTGGTTTTTACTTTTGATTAGCTTGTGGGTGTTATCCCCTCACAGTTAAAGACCCAATCCCAATACTCACACTGCGCCCTGTGCATTTCTGTGAAGTGAACTTTGAGTGCGTAGTACACAAGTGTGCCGAATTGGGACAGGGAGCATTGCGTCATCGACTGCGACACATGCCGGAATGCTGGTCGCTGTTTGTGCTACTTTTTAAAAATGCTTTGTTACCAACTTTCAAACAATTATTTGACTACATTTAAATTCATTGCTGACTACATTGAATCTTAGTCTAAAACATTCAGAGCATGGATAAAAAACTTCTTTCATTTGAAAATACATGTTTTCAGAAAAGGCACTTGAGCCTTCTTCTCAAACTTCCCCTGCAGCAATGGATTGTGGGTAATACCCTTGCCCAAAGTCTGCATTGATGCAGACTTGGGCAAAGTGTGGATTAAGGGTACAAAAGGGGCGTGGTCACCTTCCACACTTGAGAATCGGGACACCCTACGCACTTGCACCCCTAACCTGGAACGCGAAATTGAAGGGCGCAAGAGTGCAAGTGTGAGTATTGGAATTGGGCCTAAGTAAGCTGACACTGTCATGCAGCACCTGTAGGTGAGTGATTCAGTGGCTGACAGCCAGTGTAAGACACTGAGATTGGGAAACAATGTTCTTCTGTAAAGAAAATGAGAGCTGGAACCACACTTGCAGCCCTGAGTTCAGCACCTTTGTTGAAGTTGATGTATTCCAGCTGATTCCAGCCATTTTTTTCTGATTACTGTAGTATAATTATAGGTATTTTAAAAGCATCAAATGGTTTTATTATTACACCTTTATGCAAAAAGTCAATGTCCACAGTGTGGGTCTTTTTTCATCTAGGCCTCTGTAGTCCATCCTTATATGCTGTCATCAACTTCTGGTCCAGCCCCTGATGGCAGGTCATTCTTTATCAGCAATGTTTGGAGTTTGTCAGAATTTGTGGATTTTGTTTGTCCTCTTGAGGATTGACCCCACGTTCTCAGTGGGATTAAGGTCTGGGGAGGTTTCTGGACCCAACATGTTGTTTTGTTCCCTAATCCACTTAGTTCTGACTTTATCCTTCTGAACCGGTGCTCCATCATGCTAGAGAAGACATTGTTCTTCACCATTCTTTTCAGTACAGATTTTTTTGGGTTATTTCCACTTTCAACTTATGGATTTGGGATTTTTTAAAAATTAATCTTATTTATAGTTCTTCCTCAAACATAAGAAGATCCCTCTCTTTGGACTCATGCAAAACACACACACACACACACACACACACACACACACACACACACACACACACACACACACACACACACACACACACACACACACACACACACTCTGTGGTTCTCAAGACTCCTCATTCCTGTGTCACATTTTTCTCTCGTATTACCTTGGCTGAGTGTTCAAGGTTTCTCCTCACACGGCGGCTGAGGAGTCTGAGAAACATTCATGGGTGCTGTCGGTGTCATTTGGCCCAGGCTGCAGCTCTTAAGAACATCTCTTTTCTCCTCTCATGTCCACGGCCACCCAGAAGCCCACAGCTTAGAAGAGGCAGCAGCTGGGCCAATGACAAGTGATGGTTTGGTGTTAGTGTGTTTGTGTGCTTGCTTTGACTATGTGCGTTTTTTGGGATAGGAGACGATGTTAACATTAGTTTGTGTATCTCTGTTTAATGGAGTCCAGCCTTTCTAGCATGGGGGGTGGTCCTAGCCCAATTATAGGTCATTTTGAAGAGAACAGCCTCCTCCTCCTTCACTCTCACCTCGTACTCCACATCTTCCCCTTTGGCTAACAGAGTTGGGGTCTTTAAACCTTGAACGCATCTCCACAGGGAAATCCAAATTCCAAAACATCTTTAAGCAGTGTGATCATCCCGTTTAGGGATCAGATATTCAGCATAAAAACAGGGAGCACGATTAGACCAGCTCTCCTTTGCAATTGATCTTGTGTTTGCTTGCATAGATAAGGAAACGAGGGAAGAGAGGAGCTTATGAATATTTTAGGGGTGGAGACTTTGAACCCACTAACCCAACTAGGTCATGATTGGTGCACTCCAAGGATAGGCTGTTTTGAATCTTTTGGATTTGTTTGCCTTGCATATTTAGGAAGAAAACATTCACAAACGGGCAAAACATGAACTTATTTTCAGTCCCAAGTGCTTTTCTTACATGTCATTATACAGGAAAAACCCTCATAAATATAAATGATATAAAAGTTCATGCTGATAAGTAGCTTATAAAGGTTTAATGTGGGCTGTCTGCTGCAGGTCCAGCTAAAAATACCGCTGATGTTCTTGGAGAAGTTTGTGCTTAGAAGACCTTTTTTGCTTAACGTTGAAATCACACATTAAGGTGTACGTCCAGCAGGAAGATCTGTGTTTCCAAAGCAATGCAGTCGTTTGGTTTACAGCTATGTTCCAGCTAATAAAAAGCTCATTTGGAAAGTCTCAAAGTAATTGTTTCCGGTTCAAGGATGACAGCAGTGCTTGACGTTAGTCTTTGGTTTGTTTTTCGTTACCTAACAACAGATTCCTTCTCTTAGCTGTCAGCACGTCCGTTTTTTCATCAAGACGAACAAGTCATTTTAGATGTGTGTGTTTTTCCTTTTTCATAAAGTGCTCAGAGGTTTTGCTCTGTCTTAAACAATTCATGGATGAAACTCGCTGGAGTCTGAGACTGTGACTCACTCGTTCCACCTCAGGAGGCAGCCAGACCAACGCTTTTTCTTTACCTTGGATTGTGTCTTGTTTTCTGTTCGTCAAATAAATTTCCCTCTTGATGTCTCCCCACTGAAATTTCGAGTCTCCGCCCAGTTCTTTTTGTTTTATGGCATTGTACTGAGGCAGCACATTCAACTTCGATGGAGAAATGAGGCAAACGCTGTAAATTATGTTTCAGTGCCTTGTCAAATGTTGAGCTATTTATTGCTTGAGCTGATTCGACTTAAAGGGAGTCACCGTGACATCTGTGTGTGTGTGTGTGTGAGTGTGTGTGTGAGTGTGTGTGTGTGTGTGTGTTTGTTTTGCTATTTGTGTATTTTTGTCACACAGCATTCATTTCAAACATTGACTACATAGACATCTCCCTAAGAGTTGAAAGTGATCCCGGCCTCTTTGTGTGTGTGTGTGTGTGTGTGTGTGTGTGTGTGTGTGTGTGTCCTGGCTCTGCGCTGGCCTTGGCCATGTTAATGTCATTATAGCTGGTGTACAGACGAGAGGCCTGGCCAGTTAGTGGCATTGTTGAGTATCACCTTACGCTTACTTTGCTTCCAGCTGGCTCGTGGCTGCCAAAACTTACTGAAATAGTCACTGTGTGTGTGTGTGTGTGTGTGTGTGTGTGTGTGTGTGTGTGTGTGCAGTTCTTTCATTTCAACAGTCACAAAACACTCAATAAAGAAAAATACTAGATTTTTGAGATGCTGGCTCGTTCATCAGTTTCCATGCAATGTGATGACAGACTAAAATCTCTCACATGTCAATGTGTAGCATCATATAAACATTTAGGTGAACCATAATGTGGTCCTGCAAGCCAAATTGACATAGTTTACATGCTATTCATCTGAGAATGCAGCAAAGTGTTTTGAAGCACAGAAGATGATTTTTCCCTCTTTCTATCGGAAGTGAGTGATGACAGATTCATTGTAGATAAATGTGCAGAATACAAATAGTATTTACTAACAATAATGCAGACAATCACTCCATGATGGAGTGATTGGACAGGATGTGTCAGACAGGATGAAGACCTCGCTATCATGTAAAAATAAAGCAGAGTGTGGGTGGATTTTTGCATCAACACAAGGAAATCTTGAGGCATGTGTCAAGATTCCTATGTGCTGCCATTACAAGTGACAGAAAGATGGGTCCACAATGGTTTTGAGCATAAATAACAATCAGATTTGAAAGCAGTTAAATCTTATAATAGTGTCCCCAGTTTTCAGTAGGACCGATAGTCTTAATTTGAAGTGTTATTGCAGTTGTTTTATTAGTTGTAATGATTTAGGAACTATCATAATGATACACACAAGTTGGATAAGTTTCATTCCAGCTTTTTACCTGCTCGGTCACTCTCAGAACCAGACTTCTTTTCCTGTATATTTTGTAGTATTATTTACTATTTGCAAGTGTTTCTGTGATGCAATGGGGAAAAAAAACATTGAAATGTTTTCTCCTCCAATCCTGATGCTCCAAAACAAAGTCATGGTTAGCAATTGAAGCGGAAAAATTCTGTGACAAATCTGGAATATTGAATTATTTAAATAAATCAAAACACAGAAATATGACTATTTGTGAATCAACAAAAGTAGACCAAAAAATGAACTAATCAAAGAAAGTTATGGGATCTGACTGATAGAGGTTCAAAAAAACAAAACACTGCATCTCCTTAACATGTCTGAAAGTGACTCCCACTACCTTTCTATGAAACTAGAAAAACCTGTGTACAATCACCAGCCTGACTATGGGAGTGTTTCCCCATGGCAGCCGATTCTGAAAAAGCCTGGCCACTCCAATAATAAAAACTTTCGCCCCACCTTGACCCTTTTTATCTAAAGTGCTGGAGAAGATTGTCCATATGCAAATCTCAGATTTTATTGACACACACTTACTACTGGACAAGTTTCAGTCAGCTTTTAGACCGTATACTGAATGACATTCTAGTTGCATCTGACTCGGTCCCATGTGCTGTTGCTCCTGTTAGATCCCTCTGCGGTGTTTGATACTGTGGATCATGGCAATCTGTTGCAGCGACTGGAGTTCTGGGTGGGGTTGGTGGGGACTGCTCTAGATTGGTTCTGCTTCTACCTGGCTAAGAGAATGTTTAGCGTTCAGGTTGGTGACTGCTCCTCCCCCTATCATCCAGTGCAGTGGGGTGTCCCGCAGGGCTCTGTATTAGGCCCCTACTTTTCTGTACCTATCCCCTGCTGTTGGGGTGAATCCTTAAGCAGTTTGGCCTCAACTACCACATTTATGCTGATGATTGCCAGCTTTATGTGGCAGTGGACACACCAAATGTTGGCACACTTCTTTCCGACTGTCCGAGGTAAAGGGCTGGTTAGTGGCCAACTTTCTGTAGTTTTCTTGATCCGAGGAACGTCTGCCATCCTCATCCTTCCCATAACCTTCCAGATCTCAAGCAATGTGTGACTAGCCTTTGGGTAAAATTGGATGCTGGTCTCTCAATGGTTCCCCAAATTAACTCGGTGTTCAAATCATGCTTTTTCAAATTGCAGCGACTAGTGCCCTTTAAGCCAGTCCTTAAACAGAGGCACCTGGAATCCATTATTCCATTGTTCATGTGTTCTTATCATCCAGACTACACTAATGCACGTTTGATCGGTTCCGCTGTCTCAGCCTTAAATAGACTACAGGTTGTTCAGAATGCTGCTGCCAGGTTCCTGACCAGCACTAACCATCTTACCCACATTACTCCAGTGCTGGAGCAGCTTTACTGGCGTCCGGTGACCTTTAGGGTGCATTTCAAGGTCCCGATCTTCACGTTCAAGGCGCTCAAAGCCTTGGCATCTCTCTACTTGTCTGAGTTGCTCGCCCCTTATGTCCCGTGCGTATGCTGCAGTCTGCTGATCTGCTGCTGCTGCTCTCCACACCTCGGATGAGATATAAGTCGCGGGGGGAACAGTTTTGTGTATGCTGCCCCTTCACTCAGGAACTCACTTCCTCTTTAGGTCAGACAGACTTTGTCCCTCCCCTGTTTTAAATCTCAACTAAAGACCCACTTTTATGCCTTGGCCTTTGGTCGGTGAATTTTACATTTTGTACTGTGGTTTTATTGCTCAACTGTTCCTATCTGTTGTTGTGATCTGATTTGATGTATTTTGTTGTCTGTATGTTTGTGCTGTACATCGCTTTGGTCAGCTCCCATGCTGTTTAAACGTGCTATATAAATAAAATGGTATGGAAAGTTATGACATATTTCTTTTGATAAAATATAAATTAAAATAATTTTATGCAAAAATACAGATGTTTTTCTGAGCTATTGCTTCACCTTCAAAATAGCTGATTTAGAATGAATGCAGTGATGTAACCTTTCTCCACTCTAGTACAACTAATGTGCTAAATCTCTCCTGTTTTCATTCTCTATTGGTCACCAACCGGTCCCAAAGCAGACTCATATTCCTAGCATTTTCTAATTTGTGGAAATTAACCTGAGGAGGGTTCCAGTTACCCACACCTCTGTGACTCCTGAGAGGAAATCTGTCATTCTGGTTTACTGAACATATTCCAGCGACACAAGACGTGAGACCTTGAAACCCATGGGAATTAACTGAGAACCCTGGCAAGAGTCACAAACCAGTGAGATATGGGTGTAAGAAGGTTGAAAGCCTTGGCGTTGCACTGAAGGTGGTTTTCCTTTGATCCAGCCATGTTCTAACAGGTCATGGAGAACGTAGCAGGATTGAAATCCAGTGTGAAGAAGCCTTAGTTTCTTTTTGTGGCAGAAATAGGACAATTTTTCTACATAAAAAAATCTTTTTTTCAGTTGACCATTTTTAAAAGACCTCATGTGTACTTTAAGACATTCAAACTAATGAAACTACATCTTTTTCCTATCAAAACTTTGTTAGGATGTAAGTAACTGTGTTATTGTTAGAACTGGTGATAAAGACTTTACTCAGCAGCATATTTGCTGTATTCACAATCCTGTTCTACTTGGTTTTGGACACTTTTGCTTCATACAGTTCTGAAATTACCCGGAGATCTACATTTTTGGCATTTTCATTCACTATGGCCAGCTTTGTAGAAAAGCCTTTATTGTATTCCCTGGTAGAGCGGGTCAGCATAGTAGGGCAGCAGCTTTGGTTGGTAAAGGACGGAGGAGGGGCGAGCGGTGAAACCAGCAGCTTAGACGGCTCCAAATCTTGATTAAAGGTTGACATAAAGTTGCAGCATTTGAAGACTGGATGATATACATTATAATAATGTGTACTACAAAGCTGAGTCTGGCACCTGCAAATAGACTGTTAAGTGTCTACTTATTTGGGAAAGGAGCCTGGAGGGGCAGTGGTGGGGAGTTAAGAGCTATGAATAGGAGAAATGGTGAAAAAGAAGGAGGGGAGATGGAAAAAAAACTGAAATGGAATGACTGACAACTCTATCAGCACACAGAAAAGGCTGGAGAAGACAAGAAAGCAAGAGGAGGAAGACGGAGAAAGCCAAAGCAGGGTGGGGGTGGGGGGTTTAGGAGGTTGCCAAATTTGATTGGCCCAGAAGGAGACAGTAAACGGTTGTGGGTCAGCTGGAGGCAGGCCGGGCTGGCACAAAGCAACTTGTAGCTGTGGTAATGAGCTCAATACGGTATGGATTTTAAAAAGTGAAAACACTCAGAGTAAAGTTTGGGGAGTTACCTTAGCAACAGTGGAGAGGTACGAATGCCAAGATGAAGGGAGACCAAGCAGAACAAAAAGAATGGGGTGACTCTTAAATTTAGAAATACACGTTTAGAAGCATGTTCACAGGCCAGTGAAGGCAACTACTGCAGCCTCTTTAAAGTTGATCTTACACTTCTCTTTTAGACTGCTTTTTGTGTGTTCTAGGTACATATGGAGACCGCTAAAAGAAAAGAAAAAGCTCATAATACTCCTCCAAAAGGCAGCTGTCCAGTTAGAAACCAGCAGGCATGCTGGCCAAACCTATTTCAATCTTAACTAAACAAAGGGAAGACAGCTCCTTATTGCATTTGCCACAAGAACTTTTAAGAAGACCAAAAGTAGACCAACCACAGGGAGTGTTTGAAATATTGACCCAGGTCTGCTGTTAATCTGCAGCTTGGATCATTCCACCTCTATTGATGCTGTCTCAGTCCGTTTTCCAAACCCCAGCTCTCCTCCTCATTACTTTCCCACTGCTCTCCTCCCGTTCACCGGGAACATTAGAACATCTTTAACTGCTTAACCTGTTCTGAAATGATGTGCTGTAGGACGTCTGACATCCACTCAGAAAACCATCAGATCAGGCCACCTTCCGGCCTGCCGGAGCCTAAAAGGAGGCTTTCCACTTCTCCTCTTCCTTTATTTTCTGTTCCCTCTATCTCTCCCGGTCCTTCTCTTTTCTTTAGTCCTTTGTTAGGCGGTTGTTTCCTGCGGTGAGCATGGCACTGCCCAGGCACATGTTCTGTGGTGGGCCTGATTACAGCCCTGCTGTAGTGCTGACATTGGCCTGCACCAGCTCCTCATCTATAAACACACACACACACACACACACACACACACACACACACACACACACACACACACACACACACACACACACACACACACACACACACACACACACACACACACACACACACACACAGGGCCCTTAAGTTCCACAAACTCTGCCAGCAGCTACTGCGGCATGACTTCACCCGGCAACCATTCTTTGCGTCAAACAAAATGCCTCTGTCACCAGAAAAAGGACGGGAGCTCAGAGGAGGGGTGGGGGGGAACGGAGGGAGGGAAAAAGAAAAGGAAAGGGTGGAAGAGATGAGGCGAGAGTGGATGTGCAGTTACTCTGCAAAGACGGGATATTTTCAGCCAAAATCTAGAAGCGTGGTGGGGTAATTTTAGCTGGAAGGCTAAAAAAAACCCTGTTGTCCTAGAAAGCGGAGCAGCAGGCAGATTGGTGGAGAAAGACAGTTTTTTCTGAGCTGATCTGTAGAAATCAGAGCAGCAGATGACCAATAAACCAAGCAAAATCTCTGTGAAGGTCCCAGCCATCCAGGTGTAGGTATCCAACAACTGAGTCCATTTTGAGTCAGTTGTGTCAGTTTTTTAATACAATTCTAGACGTGTAAACTTTTGGCCAATGTGTATTTTCCATTTAATAACTATGTCGTAATCGCTTAATGCAAATAAACATGCAACACTAGTCTGACATCTTCTGTGAAAGAGGAGCTTTTGTCAGGCCTGCAGCAGCCTCCATTCTCTAGAGCTTTGGTTCCCAAAGTTAGGGTCAGAACCCCACAGTGGTTCCTAACCCTAGCCCTAAAACAACAGGTGGTCATTTTAAAAAGAGATCACCAACACCACATTTAGCCATGGCTGTTGTGTAGAGAATAAAACAGAAGCTATAAAAGGATAAAAACAAATAACCAGTGTCAAAGTTCAATGTTACATTTCTTATTATGGATGCATGTTCACTTAACCAGCAGTAGTTGGAGTCACAAGTGTCAGCAGCTTTTATTTTGTGGGTCAAAAGCTGAAACGTTTGTGAACGCCCTTCTGGAGAACCTTTCCATGAACAGAACCAGAACCTGAAGAAAGAGCTGGGTTTTACTGCCATGCCACTTGCCAGTTTTAATGTGGTTCTCTGTCATTTTGTTCATGCAGACATTATTATTTGATTTATTGTGCAGCCCTAACTTGGACATAGATAAACAGTAAGCTGGTTGAAGCTGAATGCCTGTTTTGCTGCTCGGTAATCCGTTAAGTATGCACAATCACGGCTAATAGAGCTTTATTTAAAACGTGGCCGATATCAGCCAATTAAATCAGTATAACTTTGTTTTATTGTCATGGTTATCCGAGTTTTTGTGGATACACACCGATGTTTCTTCATTCCTGTAAAATATCCAAAGCTCCATAGTAAGTTCAGCCGGTGTTCCTTTGTTGCAGGAGCGGCTGCACTACGAGTCACTGAGCCAGCACCTCGGGAAGCTCGGAGAGGATGCTGGGAAGATGGTCCATCGAGTCATAGACCTGACAAGACCAGAGGACCTGGATGGTGAGCGTCTCTTTGAAATCTCTCCTTCTCACACTTTTAGTTTGTTCAGTTTTTGATAAAAACAAATTGACAAAGAAACAAATTAAAGTGAAGTTTGGTGACACTTGGTCAACAGGTCCTCTGGAATTCATGCAGGTATTCACATGTGTTCGTTATCAGTAATTAGCTCTCTTAAATGTGTCTAATGGCATCAGCTGTGGAATGCTTCTAGCAATGATATGAACCCACAAGCTTTAAATTTGTCAGCAAAGTGATTCCTTCCAAAAAGTGTTGTTGTTTGAAACGCTGAGCAGGGCTGACGTTTAAACTCCATGTAATAAGTATTCATGCGTTTTAGAATAATGTGGTGTGAGTATGTTCTAACCACCTGTTTCTCATATAAAACACTGATGTTTACAGTGGACGAGACGCCGAGGAGGACTCATCGTGATTTAGTTTAGAGTCAGGGAATAAACGCAGGAGCCTAGACAGTGAGATAGTAACAGGATGAAAGAAGGCACCAACGAGGCCTAATGAAGACAACCTTGTTTTTTTGTCTCTCAGGGAGTAGCATTACAGAGGCACGAGTGTTCAGGGAGGCACGGGGCAGGAACAACAGTGAGCCCCACATCAAGAGGCCCATGAACGCCTTCATGGTGTGGGCTAAAGACGAGCGGAGGAAGATCCTGCAGACCTTCCCCGACATGCACAACTCCAACATCAGCAAGATCCTCGGTAAGATTTGGTGTTCAGATTGCAGTTATTACCTAGGGAACTTCTTGTACTTTATATTTAGTAAAAACTCTCACTTTTTCAAAACTTCTTGTTTCCAACTGTAATCTAAACTAGGGTGATAGTTAAAATCCTAACATTACTCAAAAGAATATAAATGAACCACTTCCTTTCATTCCAGAGTTTTAAACTAAGATCATCTCATATAAGATTTTGTGCCGTCTGTTACACATTAGGTTGTGTTTGCTACTTTCAGCTACCAAAACATCAATTTTGAGTTGAATACATTGCAACCAGAAAGTATTCACGGCTCTTTTCCAAAATGGATTCAACTAATTTTTCTCAAAATTTGACACAAGACCCCACAATGACGATGTGAAAAGTGCTCTTTTTTCAGACTGTTGCTAATTTATTACTAATAAAAGAAAACTGAAATCACATCTACATCAGTATTCACAGCTTTCTGTTTTCACTGATCAACCTTGAGATGTTTCTGCAGCTTAATTAGAGTCCGCCTGTGGTAAATTCAGTTGATTGGACATGATTTGGAAAGGCACACACCTGTCTATATAAGGTCCCACAGTTGACTGCATGTCTGAACACAAACCAAGCATAAAATCAAAGGAATTGTCTGTAGAGACGATTCCAGAACAATTTCTACTGCTTTTGAAGGTTCCAATGAGCTCAGTGGCCTCCATCATCTGTAAGTGGAAAAGTTAAACCAGTACTCTTCATGGAGCAGGTTGGCCATCTAAACTGAGCAATCAGGGGAGAGGGGCCTTAGTCAGGAAGGTGACCAAGAACCCGATGGTCACTCTGTCAGGCCTGCGGTAGAGTGGCCAGAAAGAAGGATGCCACTCCTTGGTAAAAGGCACATGGCAGCCCACGGGGAGTTTGCCTAAACTTTCAGACCACGAGAAACCAAATTCTCTGGTCTCATAGACTAAACTGTTTGGTGTGAATGCCAGGTGTCATGTTTGGAGGAAACCAAGCACCACTCATCACCAAAACAATACCATCCCTACAGTAAAGCATGGTGGTGGTAGCATCATGGTGTGGGGGTGCTTTTCAGCTGGGACACTAGTCAGGAGAGAGGGGAAGATGAATGCAGAAGTGTACAGAGACATCCTGGATGAAAACCTGCTTTTCAGCGCTCTTGACCTCAATCTGGAGCACCAGGTCATCTTCCAGCAGGGCAACAACCCTAAGCACACAGCCAAGACACCAAAGGAGTGTCTTCAGGACAACTCTGTGAATGTCCTGAAGAGAAAAATCTTAAAATGGCTGCACCTACACTTCCCATCCGACCCGATGGAGCTTGATAGGTTCTGCAAAGAGGAATGGGCCAAACTCCCCAAAGATAGGTGTGCCAAGCTTGTGGCATCATATTCACAAAGACTTGAGGCTGTAATTGCTGCATCAACAAACTGTTGAGCAAAAGCTGAGTACTTGCGTGCATGTGATTTTCGTTTTTATTTTTATTTTTTAATCCATTTTGGATTAAGGTTGTAACAAGACAAAATGGGAAAAGTGTTATGCTGTATATGATTAAAGCTGGCTGACTTCCAGACATTTTTGTGCAGTTCTCACATTGGGTCGACTCCAGCAGAATATGAATAGAAATTCATCCAATGATAAAAAAAGATTTATTTTAAACAAAGTAACAAATGTCAACAAGTGAAAAATGACAAAATGTATCATGAAATATAAGGAAGCCATGGCTTCAGTCTAACTCCAGACTGCAATGTATCACAAAAATATGGAATAAAAACTAAAAGTATTGATTGTTTTCTGTCTGACAAAATGAGTAAGTACAAACAAATGCTTATCAAGTCCTACATCCTACTTTCTAAGGTTCAGAGTTATGCCAACAAGGAAATTGTTCAACTGGACATAAATATAGTACACACTGAGAACTTTCATCTATAAACACAAATTTTAGCTGAATATATGTAAAATGTACAGCAATTTTTGTTTTGGCTGGGTGATTCGCTGTGGCGGCCATCTTGAATGAAGAAACTGAAATTCATCCATTGGTTCAAGAGATATTTTGCTAACACACACACGTCGGTGTCTGTGAGTAATTAAGCTGCAGAGTCATCACACAGAGTAAAGTCATTTGTCACTTATTTCTCTATCAGTTTCAGAGAGAGTACATGTTCCTCACCCGCTCTATACTAGAGTTCACAGAGTTCCTTACCAACAAGCTGCAGGTTATGAGATGGACTCGTGTGTTTCAGCCAGCAACGCTCTCCACACAGAGGTCCACTGTATCACCTTGACTAGTGTGATGGATGCATTCAGGCCCAGTCCATGTGGAATCTAACCTCCTCAACACAGATATCCATTCACACGGTGCTAAGCATAACGCTTGTTCTTGAAATGTTCCTAAGACCTTCAATGTCCAAGGCAGAGTCAGTGGCCAGCTGAATCTAAATGCTCCTCCTGAGCATCATGAACAAATCACTTTTTCTTAGGTGTTGTTGACACGGGTTTCTGAGCAGGGTCCTCTAAAAGAGCGCTTTATGTCCTGCAAAAGGCGTCCTGAATTCTCTGGATTCATCGTTTTGCTTCCTAAATTCCAGTTTTCATGTAACAAATTTTACTTCAATATATTAAAGGTCTCCTTTTAAGTGGACCATTAGAGTAACGTTATTTTATTTAGCGAAATGTTTCATGGTGAGAATAAATCAAGAGGTTTTATTAGCAGAATGCTCTTCAGATAATTATTCTGGGTTTTTATTATGTTTGTGTGACAAGGCTGAGAAAACAAAACTCAACTGCATA
Organism: Aphyosemion australe; assembly: GCA_006937985.1. Classification (NCBI taxonomy): domain Eukaryota; kingdom Metazoa; phylum Chordata; class Actinopteri; order Cyprinodontiformes; family Nothobranchiidae; genus Aphyosemion; species Aphyosemion australe. The sequence continues at coordinate 1,491,875 of SSNS01000136.1, forward strand.
CGTGTATTTGGCTTTACGTAAACAGTCTTCCCAACCTAAAAACACAGCTGGACTTTGGGGAGAAGGTGGTTGGCAGATTGGAGAAAAGCGCAGCTGTTTCCGGTTTCACAAAAGTACAAGAGAAGTTTGTGAAGAACCTTGATAAACAGAGGAGCGAGGCCGTGTATAATCAGTTGTCAGTGCCTCACAGATGTGCTGCGTTCCTGCAGTAATGGCCTTGTTCACTTGTTCAGATGGACTTCTTTACCAGGAAACAGAAGTACACAATGCATCATTCTTCCTGCTAAGAGGGACAGAACAGAAATCCACTCCTGGTTTTAAATGGCCTCTGACACTTTGTGCTGTTTTTGTGCCCATGATAAATCTGGGAGTATTCTCCTGACACTATGAACTATGATACTGATCGTCTACTCTTACTAAAAACTACTTAGTCATGTAATTCATCCACACTTAACTTTGGGTTCATTCTTTGATTCCTCTTGAGAACGGATGCAGAGTTTTGCCACCAGAAATGTACCTCCACACTTCTGCCCTTCTGCTGCAGTTATGGGCCTTTTTCATTAGCACCTACTCAATACAGCTTGACTTGTCTCAGTGCAGTTTCAACACATTTCCATTAGTAATGGGTCCCTGGTTGCCACCGCTTTTCAGTATCTGCTTTGATGTGGAACCAAGTGAACAGAGCTGGGCCGAAAACGCAATGTCAGAGACTAATGGTCTCTTATTGGCTAGAGGGTGGAGTCACTGGTTGCTTTAGCCTTTCCCACCTCGCTGTCCGCAGCCCTTTCAGGGTTCAGACTCTAAAAAGAAGTCTAGTGACCAAGCAGAATGTTCACCATTACTACCATGTCCGCCATGTTGTGTTGTGTCTTTGTGTCACAAACAGATCACCTCACGATACTTTTGTGTTGGGTACAGATCACCTTGCCAATCCAACTAAATTCCAACTAAAACATGCTGATTAGTGACCCTTGAGGACCAGTGCTGGACACCCCTGGTTTTGGATCTGACTCTTCAGGCTGGAAGAGTTAATGACCATGTGACAAAAAAGACAAATTGCAAAGCTAAATATAAATTTAAGAGATAAAAGCTGGGAACCCTGGCCAAAACAAAGAACCGAGGTAGAAGACCTCAGACCGGCCAGGCAATTTACCTTTGAAGTCAGGTCTCTCTCTCTCTCTCTCTCTCTCTCTCTCTCTCTCTCTCTCTCTCTCTCTCTCTCTCTCTCTCTCTCTCTCTCTCTCTCTCTGTCTTCACTGGTTTCCTTCGACCATAATTAACAATATCATTAACAGAATGGCGTATAGCTGGTGTCAAAAGTAGAAGGGTTCTCTACATCATGGGTCATCCTCCATTTGTTACCCAGGCCACCAGCTGGGGAAGGAGAAGAAATATACCAGCAGACAGTTGTTCCTAAACTGGTACAGACCCACTTTGACTAGCTGTTAGCTTGTCTCACTGATCCGTTTTCCTCCAAACTACAAAAGGTTGCTCAAAACGTATCAAGTACGATATTATTTACTCCTAAATCATAAACTCAAAAGATCTAAACCAGTGGTGTCTAGTTCTGATGCTCAAGAGCCACCATCCTGCATATTTTAGATGTTTCTCTATTTCAACACACATGATTTGAATCAATGGGAGATTAACAGGCTTCTACATAACTCAACATCCTGAATGAATGATTGAGTCAGGAAACGACTAAAACATATAGGATAGTGGCTCTTGGGTAGCAGGCTTGGACACCACTTATCTAAACCATTCCTTTAGGTTGGTGATGGTTCTCTGTCCTCCAGGCATGGTAATCCTATTAGGTTTAGAAACAAGACATCTGGACTTCTTTGTTTCCTTGATGCCATTTTGCTTCTCTTTCAACAAGCTTTTTCAATTCAAACAAGAAAACACAGAGTATCAACTTTTAAACTGTAGTAATAACTTCATTAATGAGAGCTAGTTAGTAAATCAAACCCCCAATGTTGTTTGGATCTTTGTTGTCCTGGTCCACATGCACGATGTTTTGGTCCTATTCTTGAAGGTAGGGGTTGCTGCAAAACTTATACCTGTATACGGTAGTAAGTTTTGGACAAAGACCCCCTGCTCTGTTTAATGCATTTTTTTTATTTATTTATTTATTTATTCTGTTTGACACAGATCATTTTTTTTGTCTTTAAAAAAATTCAATTTTCTCTTTTTAAATCATGAATATGCCTTTCCTCAGTGGCCTTGGATGAGAAGCAAGACAATCTTAAAGTTATCAGACAAGTGCAGTTCGCTTGTTTCTGACCCTATTGGTTTTTTTAGGCTGAAGAAATCAGTTGAAAATAAGAAACTGCTGCCAATTTGTCCCCTTCTTTAAGTTGATCCTTTTTCTACAAGTGTGTTACTACTCCATAAAGCCAGTGACATTGGCCTCTGAAAATGTGTTAGGATTTAAAATTTACATTCTGACACAAACAAAACTACGTTCTATTCTATGATCCAGGCTCCCGCTGGAAAGCCATGACCAATCAGGAGAAGCAGCCATACTACGAGGAGCAGGCCCGCTTAAGCAAGATCCACTTGGAGAAATATCCCAACTACAAGTACAAGCCCCGGCCCAAGAGAACCTGCATCATCGACGGCAAGAAGCTGCGCATTGGAGAGTACAAGCAGTTGATGCGCTCACGGCGTCAGGAGATGAGACAGTTTTTTGTGGGGTGAGTTTAGCCAGAGCAGTTGGCTCTCAATGTCACTGCAACGTTTCCAGACTCATGGTCGTTTACCTTAAAGCTACGTAAAGGTTTTTACCTAAAGAATCATAAAACTCTGAAACCCACATCATCAGGGCCCGTTCTTATAACTGAAGGAATAAAAACTGATATGGATTTAAACCAGAGATGTTGTCCCACAATTATCTTTCTAACTCTAAGAACAAATGTCACCCATTTGGTGCGAGGAACATACGCGTCAATGGGTTCACATATTTTTGTGAGAGGGCAGGAGGCGTGTTATGGTGAACTGAGGGGAAGAGGTCTGCTGCAGGCATCCAGAAGTTTCACCCTAAACACAAAGTTCCTCGTAGATGATTAGAATTATTAGTTCATTGTTCACATTTGACTGTTTCACCATCTATCAAGACAGTTTATAGGTGAAAAGATATTGTTGCATGAAAAATAATGGAATCTGAGAACAAATATAGATTTAAAAGGACCCCAAATGCATGCTGAGATGGGCAAGAGTGCAGAAAATGACTGACAATGAAGTAAATGCATGAAATGTTCAAAGAAAATGATTTGATTTAGTAAACTTTATTATTCACTATATTAAACCATTATTTAAAACTTTTTTTCATGCAAAGCTGAAAAGTTTCTAGCAATGAAAATACTTTGTAGAAGACGTGGGACTAAAATGAGATTTTAATTTAGTTTTAGTCTTTTGACTAAAATTTCTTTTAATTTTAGTCACGATTAGTCGTCTAATTTGTTTTCATTTTAGTCGACTAAAATGTTCTTCTGTGTTTTCAACTTGTGTAAAGGAAATCTTAACTACACCTACTTGAAACTGTAAAGAAATATGAAAAATTCACATTTCACACTTTGGATTAATAAAACTACATTTATAATTGTTCTAATCATAAGCTCAACGGTAGCTAAAACGCTGAAGGAGATTTTGCAGCAAAAAGAACCAACGGTAGTCCGATCCCATCGAGCAGGAGAACAGATGAATGGCATTAGTATCAAGACTGCTCAGATTATCACCCGCACACGTTCCCGTGGCCAGGTTTGTCATAATGGATCATCGGTTACAGTCTTCCCAGATCACACGATGAAAGTGGCCAGGGCCAGGGCATCATTTGCTGACATGAGGAAGTTTCTTCACGGTCAGCAGGGTGTGAGGTACGGTCTGCTTGTTCCTGCGAGGCTCTGTGTCACCCATGATGGAGCTGATAAAATATTCACCAACTTGGAGGCTGCCATGGATTACATGAAGATAACATCATTGTCAGATCAGATCATTGAACGCTTTGGAGCTGCTGCCGGCATGGTGCACGTGATCTACAGGTCATGCTGCGTTAGGACATTCTGTTTTGATTTGATGGGACCTTGGCGGTGGATGCGGTCTGTGTGATGTTTCTGCTGGATGTTGAGGCGGTCTTTGTTGAGGGCATGGCTGCAGACTGGATCTGTTTTTGCCGCGGGATGGCGTTGGGAATATCGCTGTTTAACCTCTGATATTATTGTATTGTTTCTTATTATTGCGTGCCGTAGTCAAAGCTGAAGGCAGTCTAACGAAACATGAGTGTGACTTTTTTTTTCTGGTAGTGAGCACATCAACAATCAGTGCTCGCCGTTCTCTCCACTCAAAAGAGTCTCCGCTACGCTGAGTCCATATAAATAATGTGATATAGGTAGAAGCTGGATCTTTATTGGGCTCCCCCTGTTAGTCTGGGTGTGTCAGTTGAGGGCTTCTAGGGGAGCCCGTCACCCTTTCAGAGGAGCCAGGCTCCCCTTAGCTCCCCCATAATTAAAACCCCAATTTTAATGATGTCTCTGGATAATTTTAAGTAATTTTTCTGAACTTTCTCTTTTCTTTTTGTGGACTCTTGTGTTTTGTTTCAGCGTTACGTTGAAACCAGTTTTATGTTCTTTTTGAGCTTTATCCAGTGCAGCGCGGTGGGTGGGGGTGGTTTTTTTTGTTGTTTGGTTAACTGTTATGTGTTATAATGTTTTAAAATCAATAAAAATACTTTGTTAAATATATATCTTTGAGCCGTTGTGCTCTTCATGTGAAGATTTTCCCTTTATGTGTGTTAAATGTCTGTGGACTGACCACCGGGGTTTATAGGCTCTTTATGAAAGGTTTGGAACCTCCCATGACTCTATCTGCAGAATCTTTCAACATTATTTTTTAAATGGTAACACATGTAGAACAGCAAAACAGTGGCATTGTCTTAATAGGAACTAGTCATAGATGTGTTTAAAGCCATCCCAGCGGGCCGCGTTTGAGATGGGTTTAGCAGAGGCCGCAGCTTGAATAGGAGCGATTTTTAATAGCTTGTCATTTATTAAATTAGGACAATGCTGGGTGCTTGCGGGCAGTGAAAGTGGAGACAGACAGACAGAGTGGAATATGAAATGTAAGCAGATGTTTGAGAGGGAATGAAGGAGAACGAGGCAGACGTCACAGGCTGAACGCCACATTTACTGTGTGTGGTCAAGTAAATGTAAAAAAGCTCTGCATCTCCAGGCCTGGACTTTGAGTTAAAGCTACACAACTCGTTTCTGGCACATTCCACACAACTGAACCCGAGCTGCTTTAATGTGAAAATGAGTGTGTCAGAGAATGCAGCAGCGTTAGCGTCAGCAGACAGAGGACAGAAAAGTGTTGGGTGGGAAACGTGAGCAATTTTCCTGCTTGATGTGGTGGATTTGAGGAGCCAGAGGGCCTGTTTGAGTGATGTGCATTTACCCTCGTTCCGTCTATATCATAACCAACTAATTAGCTTGATGCTACTGTGAGCTGGCAACTAGAGCTCCATGTTTGGGCATGCTGCACCCGATAAGAAGACCTTCACTTTGTGTTTAAAGTGTGAAGGGAAATAAAGTAACCAAATCCCACCTTTTCAGCTTGCGTGGAAATGTTTATGTCATTAGATTATTTTTAAAAAGATGCTATGCTATGACTTTAGTAGCCCATTCAGTCTGGTGTGACAACAATTGGCTGACGTTTGAGAATTAAAAGTGTCTGATGGATTTCGTTGTCTTCATTGCTACTGAATGTGCAACAAGCTTCAAGATTTTAAAACTAGTTTGAAGACTCATTTTTATATGCTTGCTTTAAAGTACTATAAGCATTGATGCTGCCTTTTTAAAATGAGGTTATGATTTTACTGACTTACTTTTATTGTGCTAATCTTGTTTTTATTATTTCTGCTGGTTTTGTAGACACTGATTTCCTCTAATATGTTTGATTACCTTTGGTAATCTTTGGTTTCATCCCTCTGGGGTGACGGAACAGTGCTCTAGAAAAAAAGGTGATGATGATGATGAGCCAGGATCCTCTGGAAGTTTCTTTCTGTTAAAAGGGAGTTTTCCTCTCCACTGTCGCTACATGCTTGCTAAGTATGATTGTTGTAAAGACACTCACACTAATCAGTGACTTGATGCAATCTGCTGGGTTCCTTATATAGGACACTTTTTACCGATTGGCAGAGTGAACTGAACTGTATTGGATTGTTTACTTTGTGAAGTGCCTTGAGACGACTTTTGTCGCAATTTGGCTCAACATAAATAAACTGAATTGATGATGATGATGATGATGAAATAACTTGGAAGAATTCTCACCTTTTGTTTTTTCCGTAATTTGATTTTCTCTGTGACCATATTCTTTGAGTTAGCATCATTTGTTCAGAGGGCTAAGTGCAACGGATCAATTAGCATGGTAAAACTAGCTAAACAGTTTTTCCACTAGTTTGCTAGCTTATTGGGATTGTTTCAAAATATTGGGATTTTTCATGGAATATTCATGTAGAAACTGTCTAAAAACATGATGATTTTAATTATATGTTCATAAATAATGCAGTATTAAGTTTTCAAGATGCTGTTTTTGAAATCCACTTTTTAAACAAACTGGAAACACGTAGGAGGATATCTGTGACATAGGCATGGCTGACAGTAAAAAAGGAAAATGGTGTTTTCTATATTTATAGGAACTCATATTTTAAAATGTCATTATTTTCTAAGCTTCTACATCACTGTCTGTCACTCTTTTTTACATGCTTGCTTTAATGTAGCAACCTGGTGTGTTTCCATCAGAACATTTCCACAGGATTAACACTTTAATGTGGATTAAATATGTCTGCAAAGAAATTAAAAAATTAATGTTTACATGAACTAATATGTTTTTTATTTTTGTTTTGAGATGGCTGCAATCCATTTTGTGGCCCCACTCAGCCTAGCTGTTAGCTCATCAATCCTGTTGAACTAGGTTTACAGATTTGACCCCATTTCCCTTTTTGACCTTTATAGAGGGATGCACATAATTAAATTTAAATCAGTTTATTGTTCATTTCATAACTTCAGTATAATCTTACCTAACATGATGTAGTCCTGATTTGTGACAGATTATAATCTCCAACACATTTCTTGGTCACTCTCTTTTATCTGTAAATTAAAAAAAAAAGGTTTTGAGGCCAATAAGCAGAAAACCCACCTTGCTTCAGTTTATTCTGGTGTTTCATGTCACCCATATTTTATAGTTTTGTTTTAAACTTGTCTGCTGGTTTTTACCTGTTGTTAATGCTTTACTCCTCATCTTCTCTCTCGTTTCTTTGCTTCTTCAGGCCCCAGCCTCAGCTTTCTCTCAGCAACAGTCCAGGAGGTGTAGGAGTTTATCCAGGTGCAATAACTATGGCAACAGCCACACCATCCCCACACCTGACCTCAGACTGCTCAAGCAACTCAGTCAGCCCTGAACCTACCATCCCAGTCATCCAGAGCACATACGGGGTGAAGTCTGAGCCCGGTGGAGGCAGCAACGGAGGTGGGGTGGGAGCCCTGGATCTGCCCGGTGACCCCACCAACGGAGACGACGATATGGACATGTACGAGGACTTTGAAGATGAGCCTAAATCAGACTATAGCAGCGACCACGAGACACGGGAGGCTGTCAGCGCTAACTGAGCACCGTTAGGGTGCCAGGCATCAAAGGAAAACTGTCATTTTACATGGAGACAAATGGTGAACAAAGTTTATAACAGAGACCTCCAGGCAGACTTTCACGACACCGCTGACTGAACGCGTCCAGCTGAGATCTAAACTGTACAGACCTGCTCAAAACGTGTCTGAACTGTCTGTCACCAGGAGCCCTGTTGGACAATCAAGCCGACAGGGGAGGGGCGTCCCAGGAACACAACCTCAACAATCATTTAGACATCCAGCTGACACTGAGCTTCAGTTTCCCACACTTTGACAATCTTTTAAAAAGAGCGATAAGCGTTAGATGACGGGGGAAATGGGACTAGAACAAAAAAGCAGCACACACACATCCCTGTGTGGTTTGTTAAGGGCGTGCATGAGTTTTCAAGCCTTACAAGTTGCTCTTTGACAGCTATTTGGTCTTAAATGTGTAAGGAGTGTGTTAGTTTTATTATCATTTATTTACATTTTGTGTTTTTATTTTGTTTTCTATTGTGTTTTCTGACTTCTCTGACAGGTCACTGCCTGGACATCTCTGGACTGTCAGAACTTGAAATTGGGGAAATTTTTAATATAAAGTCTAGCTCTTGTAATGGTATAGTCTTACTTTTTATTGAACAAATATACAGTGCTACATCTTTTTTTTCTCTTTGACAAACTGCTTACATTACATTACTGTTAGATTATAATGATTAATTTTAATATCCCAGCTCAGGTATGATGTGCCAGCTTGTGAATGTGTGTTTTTCTGTTTTGTTGATTTTCATACAAAAATAATGGTAGGACTTCATAGACTGTCATGGAAATAAAGGGAGTAAAATCCCTTATTATTATATTATTATTATTATTATTATTATTATTATTAGGAAGGAAATAACAATATTTTGTACAGTTTGCTTCATACGTGCCAAACATTTACATTTACTCGGGATGTTGTCTTAAATTCAAATGCTGCAAAACAAGTCTTATACAATCAACTTCCCTTCATCCCCTTCTGACCCAATCACAGGCCGAGCTCAGGGAGGCTACATCTCTCTCTCTCTCTCTCTCTCTCTCTCTCTCTCTCTCTCTCTCTCTCTCTCTCTCTCTCTCTCTCTGGCTCTCTCTCTCTCTAACAGCCACATCACCCTTCGTTCGTAAAGGCCAGACTCAATCGTTTAGGGCTGTCTCTTTAATTCAGACTCCATTTAGATTTTAGGATGGTTATTACCCCGGCTTTCCACAGGACGTGAAAGTGGCGTGCAACGTAATAGCGCCGTTTTACCCGTGAGCTCATTCCCAACCGGCAGCGATTCTGAAAAACGGGAGCGAAAGCGTTCCACACAGCTGATCCCGCGAGGTCACAAAATCACGGGAGAATTGCAACATCATTCGTGATTTTAGACGTCCACACAATGACAAGCAAGGAGAATGTCAGCTGCATGTAGCCAAAAAGGTCTGTGGTTTATTTTCTGTTTTGTTTACATCGGCTGCAGGGGTTTCACAGGAATTGACGTACTGCACCTGCCTTTTATTTTGGAAGTTTCTGGACGTTTCACACTGCCTTCGTGTTTGACTTCCTGTCTGTTCCGATCTAAACTGCGGAGTTTGACGTGTTTCAGAAGCGTAGCGCGTAAAAAATAGACTCGAGGCGTAATGATAGCGTCCCGTCGCTTCTGGGATGCGTCCAAGACGTTACACATAGCTACCAGTGGAAAGGACCCTGTCCACTATAACGGCGGCTAATTGCCGCGTAGTACGTTTCATTCGTGACGCTTTCACTTGCGGTGGAAAGCAGGGGTTAAAGTTTACCTTAAGCTGTCCTGACACAGGATCCTAGAGAAGAAATCAACTTTTTAATATCCTGAATCTCTTCACCGTGTTCAGTCGGTACTCAAATGCACAAAGAGGTTACTATTTTTCTTAGCTGATACATTGTAATTATTTTTTAGCATCAAGTGAGAAAGAAATGCCAAATTTGTGTTTTAGAAATGAAAATCACCTTTAGTAGCAAAAGTGACAGATTACATTTCAAAAGGGTGTGTTTTTCTACATTAAATGTGTATTTAAAATTAGTAAATTATTAAAAACAAGAGTTGGATATTTCTCAGCCACCCACAGGCACCCCAGTCCGAGCACAGTGTTTCCTGTTTGTCTTTCCTCCAATGCGCCATGCTGGAGCACACCTGGTATTCCTTTTTAATCATGCATTCTGAAAAATCTAAACTTCTCCTTGATCATGTCTGATTGGAAAAGCATCACAAGCTGGGACTGATCACTGGTTTTCACTGACATTTCGACCCTTTCTCTTAGTGTCATACACATCTTAAGCACTGGATATGTTGTGTTGTTGTTTCAGTTTTTTATTTAGCGATGACTAATGTGAAGTTGTTTGAGTTAAAACAAGACAGATTAGTTGGTACGAAGTCCTGTTCTTTGGCCCACGCCGGGTACCATGAATGCCTTTTCTTAAGAAGCGTTTTCATTTATTTAAGCAGATTTTGTTTCAGCAGCAGCTTTGGTGTTCACCTCTGATGTCTTTTTCAAAAGTAACCTCATGCTCCTGTCGGTTGTGGCCTGCAGAGGCAGAGCACACGTTTCATGGTCACACACATTTTATTTTTTTTGTGATGAGTATTGTATTTGAAATTAAATTGTGCGTTTTAACATTTCATTGTATTTATTAGCCAGCTTTGGCTCTAAAAAGTGTCAGTACAACTTTGGTGAGGAAGACAATCTAAAAAATATATATGAATAAAAAAAGTAAAGACTCGTCCTTTCTCTTCATTCGTCTGTGTCGTTGCTGTTTTAAGTGAGAATAGATTTGTTAAAGAGTTAATGCAACGCTGAGAGCTGCGTGCACGAGTCACACAGGTGGAGTTTTTATTTCCATTTGCTCTAAATATATTACTCCTGTTTTCCAAGGATCTAATAATTTCCAACACAGAGCTTTCTGTTTCCAAAGCCGAGCTATTCCACTTGCTCTTTATATTTTGGTGGCCCGTTACAGTAAATGTGGCCTATTGTTCCAGTGTGTGTGTGTGTGTGTGTGAGGTAACAGGGCACATTCTGACTGTGCTGTGGTATGCACGCCACGGCGCCGGTGCTCGCTGCAGCCAATCCCAGTGCTGCGGAGACGAGGAACAGAGAGCTCAGCCATATGCAACCACACCATAAATCTAATTGTAATTCCCAAATCAACTGTAGCGTCACCCTGCAAGGGGCGCCAGCGAGTTTGTCACACTGCTTTGTAGCCTTGTGTGTGTGTGTGTGTGTGTGTGTGTGAGTGTACTCTGTGCTATGCTCTTAGCTGGGAGGGGTGTTTGAAATCATACTTGTGCTGTTGCCACGCTAATCTTGTTAAATAAGTCATCATAATTTACATTTCCTGTTTCTCCTCTGCTGGAGGAACAGTTGGGTGTTTGCTAGTAGACAAATTATGTGAGCGTGCACGGTTGATGTAAAGCTTTCAGCACCTTGAAAATGGATCATTTTCCTTACATTCTGATAACTAACATATAACTAACACAACTAGAGTTTATGTCAATACATGATGGCCATTTTGACCTATTATCTAACTATACCTACTATATGTTATAAATGTTTTTCTACCTTATCGGTTATACACTCACCGGTCACTTTATTGGGTACACCTGTCCAACTGCTCGTTGAGGCAAATTACTAATCAGCCAATCACATGGTGGCAACTCGATGCATTTAGGCATGTTGACATGGTCAAGACGATCCACTGCAGTTCAAACCGAGCTTCAGAACGGGGAAGAAAGGTGATTTAAGCATTTCAGAAACTGATGATCTTCTGGGATTGTCACGCACAACCATCTCTAGGGTCTACAGAGAATGGTCTGAAAAAGGGAAAACATCCAGTGAGTGGCAGTTCTGTTGATGCCAGAGAAGAATGGCCAGACTGGTTGGAGCTGATAGAAAGGCAACAGTAACTCAAATAACCACTCGTTACTACCAAAGTATGCAGAAGAGCATCTCTGAACGCACCACACGTGGAACCTTGAGGCAGATGGGTTACAGCAGCAGAAGACCACACCGGGTGCCACTCCTGTCAGCTAAGAACAGGAAACTGAGGCTACAATTCACACAGGCTCACCAACACTGGACAATAGAAGATTTGAAAAATGTTGCCTGGTCTGATGAGTCTCCATTTCTGCTGTGACATTCAGATGGTAGGGTCAGAATTTGGCATCAACAACATGAAAGCATGGATCCATCCTGCCTTGTATCAACAGTTCAGGCTGGTAGTGGTGTACTGGTGTGGGGGACATTTTCTTGGCACACTTTGGGCCCCTTAGTACTAATTGATCATCGTTGCAACACCACAGCCTACCTGAGCATTGTTGCTGACCATGTCCATCCCTTTATGACCACAGTGTTCTGATGGCTACTTCCAGCAGGATAATGCTCCATGTCATAAAGCTGGAATCATCTCAGACTGGTTTCTAGAACATGACAATGAGTTCACTGGACTCAAACGACCTCCACAGCCACCAGATCTCAATCCAATAGAGCACCTTTGGGATGTGGTGGAACGGGAGATTCTCATCATGGATGTGCAGCTGACAAATCTGCAGCAACTGTGTGATGCTGTCATGTCAATATGGACCAAAACCTCTGAGGAATGTCCAGTACCTTGTTGAATCTATGTCACGAAGGATTAAGACAGTTCTGAAGGCAAAAGGGGGTCCAACCCGGTACTGGCAAGGTGTACCCAATAAAGGTGAGTGTAGATAGCTTCCTTATTGGCCTCTGTTTGGAGAAATATAGTGTGGGTCCAAAAAGACTGATAGGATAACTGCTAGTACAAACCAAAAGGTCAAAGTGGACTTCTGTCTTTAAATAGCTCCTATCTCATAAATTTATCAGCAGTTTGTGCAAACATTATTATACAAACCTTCACACTGATGGTACCAAACTATCATGGTACTGAAATATGGTACATTAAAGTACACAGTACATAATTTATTCACAGCTGATCAGAACTCCCATTTAGGATAATCTGGAAATCAGTTGTATGTGTCATGGCAGGCTACCTGTGTGTATTTTTGGATTACTCTGATGCCATGAATCATTTTCAAAACTGGGACTTTTTTAGCTGAGGATTTATTTAGTATTTACACATTAGGAGATGTTAGGTTCAGTTCTGTTTAAAGCAGTCATCACCTGAAATTTTCACTTTTCCACTTGAACAAATGTCTATAATGGCTTCCTAATGATTTTTCACTGGCTGAGAAGCCGATATTTAACACTGAAGCGTTTGTTTAATCTTGCCTTCTTCAACCAGCTCACACGCACCCCACGAGCACGCGCACTCCAAAACGAGAACTTGAGTTCTGACCCTATATGTCGACACAAAGGTAGAATATAAACAAATATGAACCAGCAGCGAACAAACCAGCACAACAAAGCTCATTTCATAACGTGAAACGCATAAATTATGTCTTACCGTTGACGACTCGTGTTATAATCCGTGTTACGGGAGACAAAACTCCGATCGGTTTCTGTATTCCATCTTCACAACAGCATAAGAGCCGATGCCTGGCTGTTAGCTTGCTTTGTCCCAACTCAACAACAAGCGAGGGCGCCATTACGCACGAGGCGAGGCTCGGGCTCGTACATACACGGTCCCGTAGGTCACTGCCAGGTCGGGTTCAGTTATAACTTTTGTTGTTTTGGAGCGAGACGCTGAAGCTGCTTCCTGCTTCCTTTCACCAATCAACGCGCTCCTCAGTCCGAGACAGCTGAAATATCGCGTGTGATCTCGCGAGAAAATATGCCCTTCACAATAATAGATTAAAAAAATCACATTTTTTATTTCTTTTTCCAATACAATTTATTTTAATGGTCTAAAAGACTATAATAGGACGTATATATCCACGGTATTATAGGTGATGACTCCTTTAATAATTAATCTTTATCATGTCCAGGTGACATTAACTCAGTCTGGTAGAACAGGCATGGTGATTGGCAACCACTCTGGACTAACATCAAGCTCCTCTTGGAGATAACCTCAGCCAACGATGCTCATTGGAATCCCATTTTAGTGGGACTGAAGGACATAAACTATTTCTCTGAACAGAAGATATTCAGGAAGACATTCAAAGCAACAATATTACCAAGATTAACAAAAAAAATGTCTCAAAATGGGTGAACTATGCCTTTAAATTCTCCCTTAAATAAATTAAGAAAAATCTGAACTTATAAAAATATGTTGGTATTAGACTGAGTTGCTCTTTTAATTCCCTACTTTCTATTTTAGTAGAAATATAGTGAAAGAAATAAGGTTTTCATGTCACTACAAGTGAAGTGAATAATGAAACAAAATTGTTTATAAGTACCTTCAAATATTCATATTAGAGTTGCACATACAAACACAAGTGATGACAAAAAGATGTAATAAATACACTAAAATAAATACATTAAATATAAATGTAAACACCCACAGCTTGTTAAATAGGACTGAACTCATTACCTATCCTTTTCAACATTACTTGAGGAAACCAGAGTACCCTGAGAAAACCACGCATGCATTGGGAGAACATGCTAGCTCCACGCAGAAATGTCAAGATTCAAACCTGCAACCTTCTTGCTGCAAAGCAACAATACTACCAGCTGCACCACCATGCAGCCAAATTTAAATATAAAAGATCAATTTAAATGTTGAAATCTAAATATTTTTGTTTTAAAAACTAAATATTACCCTAACAAGTAAATTCAGTCTGATGTTAACTGGAAGTATCCTACCACAATAAAAGCAGTGTGAAGAGATTCCCTATAACCTATTGTGTTTCAATGGTGAAATGTGAGTCTTTTCAACCATGAATCATGTCAACTTTCACCATGCGTATATAAATGATCTCTGATTAACACTAGCTACGTTTACATGGGCACAAGTAATCAGAATGAACGTCCTATCAGATCAAAAATTCTTCATGTAAACATGTGAATCGGAATATTCTGATCCGATACGGCCCGATCGGAATGAAATTTCATTCCGATTGAGAGAGGTGGTTTTGTCAGATCATCATTCCGATTGATGTCCATGTACACACCCATTCGGATTGTTGGAGTAAAATAATGCCCACTGCACGTGTGCAACTTCAGCGTGACATCTTTCCGCCTTTGCAGACGCTCAGGACAAGTTGAAAACATGGCGGGAGGTAAACAGAAGTGGTCTGTTGCCGACACTATTTTTTACTGAAAACACTACGGGAGCTCAATATTATTGAACGTCTCGAAGGCTAGAAATGCAGAGTTATACACTCAAGTGCATCTAAATGATGCAGGAAGCGGGAATTCACCGAAGTATTGACAAAATGAAAAACCGCTGGAAAAGGTGGAAAGCGGCGGATAAAGCTAGAATAAGAAAATAAAATGCGACTCTGCTCAACCTACGGTGCCATGATCAGATCATTTCGGTCAGTGTCCATGTAAACAGAGATTTGGGAAAAGTGCAGTTTCTGGTCAGCAGGGGGCTACAGAATGCTGTCCAATGTGAAGTAACTCAAGTTTCTGACTCAAGGAACACTGAAACCAGTTTGAAAGCAATATCTTAAAGCAACATTCCGCAACGTTTACACCTTAAAATTATGCTTTTTTGTAAAGTTTTTGCGTCATAGTATTATCTATTATGTTCATTTTCATACCTGTGATAGTGTTGGGGGGTCTCACGTCTGTTTACTGCGCTATACAGTTTTTGTGCTTCGGGTAGCGCCGGAAGTACTGACTGGGTGTCGTTTTACGGCAGAATATGGCAAGCCAAAGGGATAAAAAAGCGCACGTTCAAAATGTTCTAATGTGTGTCTTGAGCACGCGTTTTGGCGGACATAATGCGAGTTCAGAATGCGCTTTTTTTAATCCCTTTGGCTTGCCATAATTGTATAACGTAGACTCGCTGTAGCAGCGGCAGATTCACCAAAGAAAGCTAGGAATCCCTTATCAGAGGAATATAGGAAAAGAAAAGTAGAACGTGATAAAGCAAAAGCAAGAGTGCTGCTAATGGCTAGGTAAGTAATAAATGATTTCACCAGGGTTATTGTGTTTGGTCGGGCATAAAGTTGTTATACAGTCCTGATAAAACTATTTATTCAATGTGTGGAGGTGGAAAAGTTTGTTTTAGTTGTTTTGCCTGACATTAGGAATGTAAACATGCCTCTTATGCCCGAGAGAGATATTTAATGTTACAACAGTGACGTTACGCAGCAAGCCTCTAGAGGGCGACAGAGACCATATAACTGCAAAGTTCCGGAATGCTGCTTTAAAGGGTTAAAAACTCTTTAGTGTTGCTTTAACACTGAACCCAGTTAGTCTTCTCTGATCTCTCTGGTCTTCCAGCATCAGTTACTTTTTATCATGTTTAGGGAAACTTTAGTGAACATATCTAATTATCATAAAGATACTCAGATATTAATGATATTAACCGTTACTATGGTAGCTAACCACTAGTTTATTATAATTGTGTCTTTAATCTAGAGCTGAAAATTACAGAGATCAAGTGGAGAGTGATTATGCACATTTAAAATTTACCTTCCTTTTTGTGTGTGTGGTTGTGTGTGTGTGTGTGTGTGTGTGTGAGATGAGGCATAATGACATGCTTCTTCATGAAAGCCCAGCCCTGGATGGGGCCTCAAGGCAGACTGCACTTTTTGATTTTTAAAAACCATCCTAAAGAGTAAAGAGAACCGCATCCTTAACCTTTTTTTCTTCTCCTTAGCAATGGAACATGTAGATCAAGAGAATCATAAATTGTTAACACAAAGGAGGAGCCCTCTTCAGATGTGTTGGAGAGTCTCTTTCAGGAAGGCATCAAAGCCACCCACAGAACTGCTGCAATAGGGTCCTTTTTTGAGCTGATGAGGCTTAATCATTGAAATGCTCCTGATTAAAAAAGTCGTTTGTTTGACCTTCACAGTGCTAAACTGATTATGGGATGTTACAGGTGAAATGATGTCAGAAAATCTGAGATGCAGCAGTTCCTTCTCTATCCTCAACCTTTCCAAGGTGTCCCAGTCCTCTCACAGCAGTCTCCCTTCCAGATACAGTCAGGGCAGGAGATTTCTAGAGTACAGATTAATAAACACTCCACTGGCTGATTTAATCTCATCTTAAATTGTATAAAATAAATCACTCAATAAAAAAAAATCAAAATGAAGGAACTGTGTTTCCGTTAGGTCACTTTTTCTAGTCCCAGACCTGAATAAAGGCAGAGGATCAGAACTGTGACATTAAAAGTACAATCAACAGAAAAAACGTTTTGAGTGTTATAATCACGTTTTGTCTACGCCTCAATATTAATCCTCGCTCCTACAGCATTCATTATAATAACAAAAGCACAGGCAGTTATACAGTGGGGCAAAAACGTATTTAGTCAACCTCCAATTGTGCAAGTTCTCCCATTTAAAAAGATGAGAGAGGTCTGTAGTTTTCATCAGCTGCCCTGGGGCGCACTGACAGAGGCGAGGCTGCCGAGCACTGGCTCCACCAGTCCCTCCGACCACCACCAGCAGGTTAAGTGTCTTGCCCAAGGACACACTGCAGCATTCTCTGGCCAGAGCCGGGATCGAACCTGCAACCTTCCGATTACAAGTTGTGTGATTGTCATTTAGCCACTTCTACCTACTTTTAGGATGACCAGTGTCTACGTTCCTTATTAAGATGTTGGCAAAGCTGCATGGAGGTGTGTCTTTAGCAGTGTGGACACAGGGATGAACATGTCCTGCTGCTCTGACTGCAGCTGGGCCTCCTTTGGGATGTGGATAAAACCCAACGGCAGCTTGTTGAGTTGATTCTTTTTCTTTTATTTCCTGTACAGGGTTGACTAACATAAGGCCGTCAGAATGTCAATGCAAACACAAAATGTAATCACTCTATCCACATTCATTTAATGTGAAATCATCAAAATAAAATCATTGTGCTATTGTACTGAACAGTACGGATTTAGCAAAGGCTTTAAAAAATATTATTCATAAAATTTTTGGGTAGCTTGTCGTTTTATATTTACTAAATAAAAGGCAAGTATTGAACATTATGTGAAAGTAAAATGGATGACAAAAGCTCCTTTTGATTATACTGTTGGGCATTTTTCAGCAGGTTGATAACGAATGCAAACTTTCCGTGTGATTTATTAGAATTCCAAGGGTCAACATCCTTGAGAGGCATTCAACAATAACTAAAAAGCTAAATGCAGAATCTGAATAAAAGAAAATTGTACAAAAAATCCCTGAAAGAAATTGCTTTGACAGTTTCTGAGTTTCCTTGTCTTTGAAACGCTG
This sequence comes from Aphyosemion australe, assembly GCA_006937985.1. Taxonomy (NCBI): domain Eukaryota; kingdom Metazoa; phylum Chordata; class Actinopteri; order Cyprinodontiformes; family Nothobranchiidae; genus Aphyosemion; species Aphyosemion australe. The sequence continues at coordinate 1,509,828 of SSNS01000136.1, forward strand.
CATAAAGGCATATACTTTTAACGCAACTAAAGGTGAACGAAAAAAATCTACGGCACCTTTTCAGGAAAATAGGCAATGGACAAAAGGACAATTTTTCCCTTTTGAGCCAAAGTCCTTGGATGTTTTTAAGTGCATTAGTCCCGCTAATTAAATATTATATGTTTAACGAAAAATGCCAGCATGAAAGCAGCTGGATTGTTTGACTCAAAGACACGGCTGCAACCTTGATGAGCGGAACTGAGCGCGACCGTGAGAGGGTAAAGAAAGCCATTGTTGCCGGTCTTCCCTTCATTTGACCCATCGTAATTCTTTTTAATAATTCTACAATCACATCTTTTGGATCGGAGACAAAGACAGTGGACACAGTTAGGAGGTGGAACAGATTCACTGCTAGACCGAGCGTGTTGTGTTTTAAACTAAATTGTTCTTGTTTTGTTGCCCAAAACAACTTTTTATTTAAAACATGAAGTCACACAAGTCATGGGTGAAGAACCATGGTACTTATGGCAGTTAATCTGACATGAATGTGGGACTTGTGGGGCAGGCACTTACAGTAACTCCTCTGCCACCATCATCGGACATGAGCATGGCTGGATGAAGTTAAATCAGGAGCCTCGTCTCTCATATTTCAGATTGATTTATTAGTATGTGGCTGTAGTGAGTGATGCGCTCCGGGGCAGGCATGGCACTCACAGACAGCAGGCTCTTTTCTGAACACCACCTGAGTGTTGCATGTGTGAAGAAGCAGCTCCTGGAAACTGCAAAAATCTTACATTTGCAGCCACAGACAGTCATCCAGTTTAATAATTTCTGCTATCTTGGCTGTGAACTTTTTGCTCTCCATAGGCCTTTTTTTTTATCGTATCTGTCAGTCTCAGCTGGATCCTTGGTTTTGTCCGATTTGCTGCTGAGAACTCGTAGAGCAGGGTTGTTGTTTTTAAGGTGGTGGTGGAGCCATTAGCCACAGAGGTCACTCTTGGCAAAAAAGGTTAAAGGGTGTGCAATCAAAGTGTGGTGCACAGAGACAAACGTTTTTGATCGTGCTCACATATATATATATATAAACTTTTACTATTAATTTTATGTACTTGGTCTCTTATGTTTTTTATCTTATTTTATACTGGACCAGTGTGTTTGCTAATAAAGTTTATTATTTCTTCATAACTACCAATATCAGATCTATAATCATTGAGCTATACGATTTATTTATTTATTCTGCGATATAAATGATAGTAGAGGCCTTGAAGCAATTCCCAGTGATTTCTGAATAGTACTGAAGCTAGTTCTTCCCACATGGAGCCAGAACAAAACCTGGCTTTATAGGTAAACCTTGTCAGTAGCAGGTTGGACCTGCGTCTGTTTTCAGAACCACATTAATCCCTCATGTCACAGATCCAACACGGTGTCGGAAACGTTTCTCATAGGTTCTGGTCCACACTGACATGACATCCTAAAGGTTTGAGACTGGACTGAGATCTACTGTGGAGTATGTTGGGGTCCAGTGAACTAATTTTCATGTTCAAGAAATCAGTTATTACCTAATAAATTGGCTGGTGCGTATTTCCTGTTAAGTACCTCAGATTCAAGTGATAACTATTATTTTCTGACTGATAGGAGAGATTTGTGTGTTAGACTGAGAAACATTTACCTGAGAGAGCAGAGAAAAAAAAATCACAATTCTGCCTCATAAGAAAATAAATCTGTTGAGTCAAGGTTGCATTAAAATCACTAAACACCAAGAAAAACGACTGGAGCACCTTTGATCATCATGATCCTCTTTCAAACAAAGAAATAAAGAAAGCTTTAATCATAAAAGCTCTTAGAGCTGGGCTCTTCAGTCCTGGTCCTGGAGGACCTTCATGTTTCCATGTTTCCTTTGCACCAACACACCAGGTTTGAAACAGGCTTCTGAGAGGTGGCTGGCATGCTGTGAAGGTGATGTTGGAACAGCTAAAACATGCAGGCCAGGACCAGCTAAGAATGTTCCTGTTGTAAAACAACTCATCAAACAGGAGAAAACTGAATGTGGGTCATTTTAAACCAATTAATCACTTTGCTCATTTCTGTTTCTTTGCATCAAGGTGAATTAAATCTTCAAACTAATAAAGTATTCCAGGTTCATTCATTCATTTATTGGTTATATAGCCCTTTAAAACATTCAACTAGACAGCCAAAGTGCTTACCAAATCACAAAAAAGAAAAAACAAGAGAAAACATAGGTAACACACAAAACAAACAAAAAGGCAAATAAGAAAAAAGCACTAATAAAAATCCACATTACTCAGGTACAAATGTGAAGGAAATGGGACTACTGATTACTGCTGACTTGAGCTTGAATACCCTGCATCTTTAGTGTGCATGCCTGTTTGTGTAAAATATTTCAAAACATTGAAGTGTTGTGGTCAGTTTTCAGATTTTACCATTGTTGATCTAAATTGGTGGAACATGGTTTATTTTTACATTCCTCTGGAGGCAAGAACACGGAAGGAAACAAGGATTAAAATCCCATTAGTTCAGATGCAGAGGTTGCAACACCTAGGGTGCACAAAATCTGGTCAATTGCATCAAAATAAGTCTCTTTTGCTGTTTATATTGGTTTTCATTCATTAACACCTTAATGCTGAGTGTCGGAAATTTGCATTAAACCGGTTCAGCTCCAAATGCAACCATAATACCATCCGTAATTCTCCACTGCCCAGTGATGCATCTGCAACACATTCCTGTATTTTTGTCAAATTTTTTCTCAACTTAAGTTAGCATCTACTTGAAAGCAAAAACACAAGTGAATATTTTTTCTTTCCATATTTGGAAATAAATTCAGGCGTTAAGGGGTTAATTCATGTTCTGAAACCAGTTTTCCTCACAAGGGTTGTAAGAAGCTGGTTTTTAACTCCAGCAGCTGTCAGACGAGAGGCGGGGGACACCCTGGACAGGTCTCCAGTCCATCACAGGGACACACAGAAAGAAACAACCAGTCACACTCTCTTATTCCTCTGATCGTTTTTGGGTGCGCTGGGAATGGGATTAACCTTAGTGATCTAAAACACCTATGCACACCAACAGCTTGGCTCCTCCTCCTGATGATTGCAACCTGATTGCTCAGAATTAGGAGTTTGCTTGAAAAAGCCAAGATGTCTTTTTTATTCATTTTTTAAAAATTGTATTTAAATGTTATTCTGACCATTTGATTGCCTCACAAAATCAGAACAAAATGTGAAATAGAAATACAGTAACACCAGAAAAAATTAATGCTTTATTTACACATAATTTATACAAGCTTCATTTATTTTGTTCCACAAACTTTATATAATCCTTTGCAATAATGATGGTTTTATAGCTTGCTCTGAGAAAGAGAACTATTTCAAATAATACTCAACTTTAAATAAGGTGCAGTGAAAACTTGTTTTCCATCAGAATTGTGGTACACACTCAGTGAGCCCACAAATAACGCTCTTATGGATTTTATGATCAGGCTCAGTTTTTTGTGGTTTTATGCAACTTGGCTGTGGGAGCAATTAATGTTTTTTTGGCAAGGACTTTGTCTCAATTTGCCAAAATGGGTTATCGGCGCAGTGACTGTGGTCAAACAAATATTTTTATAATTCACAGATATAGCAAAACACATTAACTCTCCCTACAGACTGAAACAACAAACAAGGGCGAGGACTTTTATTGGCTTATTCCATTTCCATTTATGTAGCATCATGACATGTGATAAAAAAGTAATGGATTCCATTATTCAGACTGTTTCCTCTAGAGTGGAACAGGTTAGCTGGCTCACTGTCAGCCCAAAATATTCCTCTTTCTTCTCAAAGTAGTAGTTTAGTCTTGCTATAGCATACCTGGAAGAAGAAAATGGGACAGAAGACAAGAGATCAAAATACAAATCAAAATGTGTGCCATGACGTTTTCACCACCTTCACCTATAAACTTAAAGGTGACCTAGAATGCAGTTAATCAGCAATCTAAAACTGATCATTGAGCCTCTATAAAGCATATACATTTTTTTGGAGCTTAAAATGTCCCAAGAGCCCTGAGAAATGGCCAACTAAAACACGCATAATAAGGCTCATTATAAATGACCTGTTTTCCCCGCCCACTTCATCAGTGTGTGTGTGTGTGTGTTGGGGGATTTGAAGAGAGACAAGTGAAAGCAGAAACTAAAACTACAGTCAGGGTTTCTCAGTAAGTCCCCACTCAAGCCTTATATGAAATAAATTAATGGATCTTTTAACAAAAAAACTTTTAAAACAATTAATATTTGCATTACATATAAATTACTTGAATTTATTTGATATTTTTGCACCCTGGCACAAGTTCTGTGTTCAATTTTTGTAACTCTTCATTTGTTCAATAAAGTTCTGAAAAGAAAAAAACATCCCTATTCAAGTGATGAGTCAAGAATGAGTGTGTGGCAAAGACAGGCTGCTTGTATAAGGCAAGGCCTTTTAAAGGCGCTGGTATAAGGGTTGTAGAAGGGTTGCAGACAAACAAGGAAGAAAAATACCGGACCGGACCACAAGCTGTGGATCTATCTGGCATTCATTTCTAGTCTGGATTTTACCAGAATATCCTGGAACCTGAGTGGTGAGTGCTTGTTTTTCTCTCTTTCAACAAGGCTGTTGCTAGCTTCAGCTAACAGCTCAGGCTGGTGCTAACATACCATACCCATACCATACCACTTTATTTGTAGAGCGCTTTAACACGGCATTACAACCGACCAAAGCGCTGCACATAAAAACAGGTAAAAAACACAAGCTAAAATAGTCATATACATCATAAGAAAAATCAAAAAAGATAAAAGAGTTAAAAGAACAACAAACTAAAACCAATAGAACAATTAAAACCAAAATATAAAAACACAAATTTAAAATCAACAAGGTGGAAAAACTTAAGGATGAGTTGATGCTTTGTGGTTTGGGAGTTGAAGGCCAGGGAGAAGTAGTGGGTTTTCAGGCATGATTTAAAAACGGCAATAGAGGGTGCTTGCCTAACCTGAAGAGGTAATGAGTTCCAGAGCTTTGGGGCACAGACAGAAAAAGCCCTTTCCCCGCGTGTCTTCAAACGTGCCTTAGGGACAGTTAGGAGGAGCTGATCTTCAGACCTAAGAGCACGAGGAGGGTGGTAGAAATGGAGAAGTTCACACAGATAGGGAGGGGCCTGACTGTTCAACGATTTGTATGCAAGAAGCATACATAACAGAGACCCAGCGTACCGTGGCTCTGCGGTAGCGCTGCTGCGACCAGCGTTTAAATACTGCTGAGCCTGAAGTGCGTTGGAACATGTAGATGTAGCAGGAGTGGTTACATTCTGATGTTGTTATAAAGGCTTGCTCAGAAAAGGAGGTTTTCTCTCGCCTTTTTCAACTTTCTAATTTACATAAAAAGTAGGTCACACACGGCTTTGACTTTTTGGCATGCTGCTGTTGACCACCCAAGCTGTCTTTATTCAACAACAAGGAAAATGTTGGTTTACATTCTAGGTCCTCTTTAAGATACCTCTGATATCTTTATTCTTGGCTTTAAACATTACACCTATATTCAATCTAGCCTTCCAAGTCCAAAGTCACCCTCCTAAAGAAATCATTGTTCTCGTAACAGAAAATCTTTGGATTCAATGCCAGTCAGCACAACTAAAAGGACAAATTGACATGCGAGCTTGGACATTGTCCACATTAGCATTGTTTGAGTCTGGTGTTGATGGACACTTTAATGAGAAATGGGTCACTGGACCTACTGTTGGAATCTGGCTACATACCAACAAGGCCTGAGACCAACAGAAAAGCATCTAGATCAAGATTCTCTGACCCTTTCAACTCAATGTTTAAATGCCATGGAGGGATGGGACCATGCATGGCATGTCTCAAAGGCTTAGCAAGGTAGTTATCCAGAAATCCTACCAGTGGCCAAAGAAGGCTGAACTGAAGGACGGTACAGTCTACAGTGTTTGCGAAAACTTTTGAGCCACGCCTGCCAAACTGTCAGACGTGAGAGCGTCTCACGCAGGACATTTTTGAACCACGTAGGACAATGTCCTCGCGGACTTCAGACTTGTATCTATTTAACAGTGGGTAATGTAGTGACCTCTGACCTTTACATATACATATTTTTATTGTGACAATAATCTGTTGACATAATTTGAAAAAAGAACCATCAATGTGATTTTCTGCTAAATTCAGAAAATGAGGATTAACAGAATTTATCAGGAAATTATTAGAGATCATATAATTATTATAAATTTTTATGAAACACCAGAAACAACATATTATATATGAAAATATTTCTAAATTTTGTTATGATCCATAAGGGCTTTTTGTGACTGATGCTGTAGCCTGATGTTACTGTTCCTTTAAGAGACGCTGTGGCTGGTTGAGGTGAAACTGGAAGTTGGAGATGCTGGTTAATCTCAGCTGTTTGTTAAACTACTCTAATAAACTGCTGTTAAGGACAAAATGTCATTCTGTCTGACAATTTAGCCCATCACAAATATCACAATATAAAG
>SSNS01000136.1:1516519-1602387 GCA_006937985.1 Aphyosemion australe
ACTGTGCCGTGGTCCCCGAAATACCTAGAAACGGCCCTGGGTGTGGGACTGAGTTTTGAAGGTGATCTGAATTGTATCAAATAAATAAATATTTCATGCTTATAAATTATTATTATTATAAAATTACAAACGTGTAGTGGACATATCTGCCTACATATTCCTTTTCAAACACTGTTTTGTTTGTTGTTAATTATGTTTTTTTTTTTTTTGGTGGCGCCACTTTGAGAATGTTACTGTGGCCGTGCGCAGGACGCAGCTGCCCGTCGGAGCGCATCAGTAATCAGCGCTCTGCCGCTCTCCATCCTCTTTGCCCAAAAGAAGTCCCGGTGTGCTGAGCAGTGGCGGCTCGTCCATAGGGGGCGCTAGGGCGCCGCCCCACCAGTCTCACAGGAAGAGGAAGAAGAGAGGAATCACAAATTGTATTTAAAAAAACATAAAATTTAAACTAAACGGTCTATACACCTTATGGGCTGTAAGTGCTGTGTGTAATCTGCATTTAATTGTAGTTTAATAAAGTTAATACTTTTAACACGGCCAAAACGTCGACGTACTTCCTGTCACGTGTCCTCTCGCGGTCGCAGCAATCTTTACCATTGACTTAATACGGGTTAACTGGCGCATGCGCGCTGGATCCCCAACGACAAGGAATAGGAGAGCTGTTGGGCGCATATGGTTGCGATCGCAAGCAAACGGGGGGAGTCTGCTCAGATCAGGAGGAGGATGCTGATTGGTCAGTTCACCCAGCCCAGACAGAACCGGAAATTTCTCCACAGGCTAGTTCACCGTCCTTTGTTGTTGTGGGGCTGCTGCTAATGTTGACTATGGAGAAAACTAGTAGTTTCATCTTTTTATCATTGGATTCTACGAACCAAGTGGATTTTTTACTATTAGATGGATTATTTTGACCAGCAAGGTAAGACAGAATTTAGCTTTTGACTTCATGAAAATAGCTTTGTTTTGCTTTTCATTTGCAGTCATTGGGTGGTGTTGAGGTAGAAAACGTGGATTCTATCGTTTAAAAGAGCATCTTCCTGTTTAGTGTGTGTGAGGTTTGCATATATTGGTAAATATGAAGCATGTTTTTGGAACAACTTTGTTGCTAACTTAGCAACAAAGTCCGTCAATTTCAAGTTGTGTGAAGCATAAGAATGGTAATTTGGCGTTCCCTAGTGGTGATATGTGGTTAGCGCATCTGAAAAACTGACCTGCAAATTAAAAAAATAACGATCGTTTATATAGCGCCTCTCAAGATAAAAACCATTCACAAGAACTAACATAAAAAATAAAAATAAAAAAATACGCCCCACCCAAAAACAAATTCACCAGCAGCCACTGGTGCTGAGAGTCCAAATAAATAATGTAATATATGTAGAAACTGGATCTTTTGAGGGGGAAGCCAACAAACAGTCTGCAATTTGTGGTTTTCAGGAAGTTTATTTTATTTTGGCAAGTTCAGAGAAGACACACGGCGTCGGTCATAATGTCCGACGATTTCAAGTTTTTCGTCGGACAATATTAAATCACGTCGGTAATGTCCAATGTGTTTTCGCAAACACTGAGTCTATAATTTTTAATAGCTTTATGTTATTTGATCATTTGGGTCATCTTAGGTCAACTAAACACCTAAGGACATCTTAGGATCCTCAACACATGACCTCATCAAGTTATACTCATCCTGATCCACATCTCCTCTTCACAGATATCATGTTACTGGAGTTGTTCAGCTCACTGTGTATGTGATTTTAGTGCAGTTCCTTTTAAACCAGTCAAAGTTGGGCCATTCACACAGCTGATACATGCTTGCTATATCACTTATAAGACTCTATAACGGTCCAAGCCTGCATAATATAAAGGATGTAAAGGACAAAGGAAGTAAGAGGTTAATTTGCATTAATATTCTCCTTTAGAGTGTGTACCAGTAAAGATCCACATACACATCCTGCTAATAGCTCATGGTGGGCGCTGTGTCTTTGTTTGACAAACTTGCATGCTGATATTGCATCGAGCCTCTATTCAGAAAGGTAATGAGTCTGAAAGCTTCAGCGAGGAACTTAACTGTGATAAAAGTGGTTTTTGTGGTTCCTCATACCATATTGTCAAACATCTCAATAAATCTGATGTCTGAGTACGTTGTTGCCCTTGGCCATTATACTATACCCTTTGAAATTAAGCGAAGTTTCAAAAGCAAAGAAAATGGAGGCACAGAGAGGAGTTTGTCCTTTAATTAGTGCTTTCACCGAACTCCTCAATGCCAAATCAGTTTTCTCGCTTTTACTGCTTAGTGAGACAAAAAGATCATTTAGACACACGCCTTTTAGTTGCTTGTATTTCATCGCCGTGTTCCCACCTGCATCTCCGTGGAAAACACAACTCTAATTATTGTTCCAGAGTGTTTTCTGTTGTCTTCCTTCAATGGAATTGTTTCTTTCTTGTAGCCGTAGCTTCACTTAAAAGGATAAAAGGATAGAAAAAACACCTGCTGCCTATTGCTGAAGATAAGTGCTACGGTACAGTAGGAGCCTACACTTTGCCACTGAGAAATAGTTTGGAGGAATACAAGTCTTGGATGTTGGTGTGGCAGAAGACAATCGTCACTGCAGTTTGGCGAAGCCTGAAAGGCTTTTTTTCTCTGGACAGACTTAATTTGGAGAAAGGTGTGTGTTCAGAGAGTTGATTGACTGCTCTGTATTACAGCTACCTCTTCAACAGGAAAGTTGGTCTCCAAATGATGGCTGCAGCTGTGGGTTTGATTTGTGAATAAATGGATCAGATGTTTGTTTGTTTTTTAAATTGAACAAACACTAATGTAATTTATCAAAAGGTGTCTTTTTTTATCTTCTCTGAGATGACTAATGTGCTGTTGTGTTTAAAAGAACCTTTGTGGCCAGTTTAAAATACTTTTTGTGTTAAAGTAGATAAAGATAGTAGACCTTGGAAAATGCCATTCAAGCAAGCTAGATTTAGAAAGGTATATTCAAAGGTCCAACCCCCTTTTGTAGGCTGCCCCCTAAAGTCACAGAAAGTGGTATAGCACCAAATGCAAGGGTTTCCTGCCACAATTCCTAATGTAATGCACTTGCATAATCGTATAATGATTCAGTATGTTGGCTAATTAGCTAGTGTGCTCATTTTTATGATGAAAAACAAGGCAGTTTTTCAACTGTCCTGGTTTATTTTTAACTTCAAAGTCACAGCAGCTCAGTGCCACCATCGTTCTGGGAATCCCCGCTGAACAACAGGTCACAACTTCCAGAACCCGCCTGAATCTCCTTAGACTTGCTCTTCCCTCTAGGATGGCTACACACGTCAGCCGACAGAGAACAGGCTGCGTTCACAGACCACAGGTTCATTATCTAAATGTTTCCCAACAAGAACAGAACCAGACTCTAAACAGAAGATGTGAAACAACTCTTTAAATAATAATTGAAAACAGAACATTCCATCAGTTACACTAGGTTGCCCAGCTCTGGCTTTGCTTCCTGTTCAGCTGCTCAGAGTCGATAACGTGTGATTTGTGCACACAGGGAGGTATGCACAGAGGGGGTCCGCCACTCTGAAGTTGGGTGTCTGAGTGACATTTCATTAACCCTGTAAAAAAAACAGGGTCAAGCTCATTGGCCCCACTTAAGCTAATTTGTTTTCCAAATTTTCTATTGCAGCTTTAAAAACGAGAGGTTCACAATCACTGGGTGATTTTTGTCCAGAAACTAAAGTACATTTTTTTTGTCAAAAAATTTCTTAAATGTAAATCATTTAAGAAGTGAATAAAATTCCTTTTTTGACAAAAAAAAAAGTTAGTAATCCAAAGGGGTTCGAATGAAGGCAACTGGACTTCTCTGGTTTCTTGAAGACGTTTCGCTTCTCATTCGAGGATCTTTGTTAGTTCTGACTGGAATATGGGAGAATCAAGCTTATAAACAGTTTATTATAAACTGTCTATCTAGCGGTATATTTGCTTAACAAGCAGAAACTACCTATGAATACCCTCCTCTCTACCCCCTGATGAGTCGTTAGCCTCTGTTGTGTGGAAGTCATTGTATTGATTAGATGCAGGAGGGTAGTTTAGTAGCTGCCATAAGTATAGGAAGATTTCAAGAAATATAGCAAAAATGCATCAAAAAACATCTTCCACACCACCTTTAACATTTTACCTGTCATGGAAAGTGTCCAGAACAGCCTCTGTTCGGAGAAGTAGCTTTTACATTTTACAGCTAACGCAGGGCTGCCAACGCCCACTCATTGAGCATGAGACACACACATTTCACTGCCTTTACACAGCAGTCCTCCAATTTCTCACGCTGAAATGTGTAACGCTTGTCAAACCCCACCCCACCCCCACCCCCTTCCCTGTTCGCAGATAGTCCTTCCCCTACAGCCCCCCACGCCCCGATTGAAGATCATCCTTCTCTGGTGAATGTTGAGATTAAAAAAAATCTCTTTTTGACAATGAAATCGTAAAATTAAAGGTTTACTCAGAATACATTTGCGTCTCTAGTAGGAATGAATGCCTCGTAAATCGTTCTCTGGGGAAAATAAAAATTCCAGTGCTCCTTTTTCAGGAACTAGAAGTGAGCCAGATCAGAGCTGAACTAAACACGGCAGGATTTGGAGTCTTATTTCCTGATATTTGGACATCTCTCCTCTGATTGGCTAACAGCAACACAACTCTACCACTGACTCCTGGACGCTAAAACAACAACAGCCTTGTTCGTGGTGAGTCAAGATGGGTGAGTCCATGAATGTTAAGTGACAGTGTGACGTAGATCTGTCAGGATTTTCACCGTCTATTTTCTATCAGAAGCTAATGGTGTAGGAGACTATTTTCATGCTGAGCCTGCATGTGAAACTCAGTGACTGATTATAATCAGACATAATAATTAAAAAATGGTTTTTCAGTAAAGTTGACCTTTAATGTGCTTTTTGTTAAAAGGAGAAGTTTAAATTGCTCCACTGACAGTTAAATAATTAAATCAAAGGGATGTTTTCTGCTAATCTAAACACCCAGGTGCATGCGCGCATGCACACACACACACACACACACACACACACACACACACACACACACACACACACACAGCCTTTATAAGCATATACGTGAGTATCATGATTTAGAGAAACAGTACAAACGATCCCACTCATCAGTATGTTTATTAAAGTCGACGCCTAAGACTGGCGTGCTGTAACGTTTTCATCATCAGAGGTGGAAACTAAGATGTTTTATATTTAGCTAAAGGGGGAGGGGGCTTCCACCACTGCAGGTATTCTATTTCACAATGTGCTTTTGTGCACCATTCCCTCGATTTTGCAGACAGCCCGTTCCAAACAGTGGGCCTCCTACTTGTTCATTTCCTCATAATAATGTCTTTGTCAAATAACAGCCGTCTCTGCCAGGATGTCCACAAATCTAAACCGCTGACTTGCAGGCACTTTCAACACATGAATAAAATCATATAAGGGAAATAAATGACGGTAGAAGGCGGGCGGCTTTGCATTCCCCTGTGGCTCTCTATTGTCACATCCACATCTGGCCCTGGTTACAGCACAAGGCCTGGGTGACGCCTGTCACTCGCCGGGAAGTCGGCAGAAATTTGACTCAGGGGTTTAAGAGAGGGAGGAAACCTTCACTCACTCACACACACACACACACACACACACACACACACTGGTTTTAAGTTGATTTTTATCTGTTTCCTTAAAAGAACTTGTTTATCACTATCAGCTCATTTTAAGCTGAGTTGAGATATCTGAGGAAGATGTTTTGTGTAATTTAGAGCACATTATAAATATTATAAATATATATAGTGTGTTTAATGTAAAACACACCTGATTTACTAATGATCTTAATCACATTCATCACACGTATCAATTGGATTTTAGTTCTGTTTTTTCTGCAAACGTATTGTTGTTTATAACCTAATGATCATTTAAAGTTTTATGTTTTCCAGTCTGGTTAAGTTTCAGTTTGATTCCAAATCTGATCAAAGTCAGTTTCTACCACAGACAGAAGCTTGTTTAGGTTGTTATAATTCCTGGTTCACACAGCAGAATAATCATGCCAACTGACCCTCCCTCTCTGACAACATTAAGGCTATTCATGATCACCATAAGGGCTCTAAGGATAATCCTATCAGATAATCCTACCATGTGTGGTGTGTTATAAGAGCTCTGACCTGTTTCAGAAGGACGTCAGGACTGCACTGATCATAAATCCAGACTTTCAAATGTGTTGGATTGTCTTAGACTGTGTTCACACTGCAGGTCTTGATGCTCAATTCTGATTTTTTCTGAGTGAATCTGATTTCTTTGTGTGGTTGTTCACATTATAACTGAAATGCGACATCTAACACTCTCTACTGTGAGCGCTTCACGACCCCAAAGCGACCTGCATGCGCAGAAGACAAGACGTCACACTCGACGTGGGAACCAGGAGCGGTGGAGTTGTGATGTGAAAGCCTTCACTGACAGTTCATCCACAGTTTCAGAATCACACCTGTCAAGTCTCCCTTTTTGGTCTGGAAACTGTTTTAAAAACTATAAACTATTTTACTCCTTATTCCCGCCGTCGTCCTGAATTAGTATCAAGTATTAAGTTCATTCATGGCGACCCCCCCCCCCCCCCCCCCCCCCCCCCCCCCCCCCCCCCCCAGCTTGACAGGATGTCCATACAGACACCTGAAGCCTTCTGTCAGCGCTCCTTCTCAGGAACATCACACACAACGCTCTCCTCTGCTGACTCAGTGACGTAGGATGCAGATTTAATGTGACACAACTGTTCAGACAGAATTTGCTTTCAAAAACATCAGATACGCATCAGAATCAGTACCACATATGAAAGTGACCTGAATCTGATTTGAAAAATCAGATCTATGCTGTTCAGACTCTCACAAAATAATCAGAAATGGGACGCATGTGGGGAAAAAAATCTGATTTGATGCACTTTTGCCTGCAGTGTGAACCTAGCCTTAGACTGATTTTTGCGGTCATACAAAAGCGCTGCCTGTTGAATGTGACGTCTAGCCAATCAGAAAGCAAGGTGATGGAAGTGTGCATCTGATCCTCCTGCGCCATGTTTGTTTACTTCAAAGTCACATTTTATCTTGCAGGATTTCCCTTTTGACTCGGGAATGTAAAAGTTAAAAATGACTCTCAGACAAATATGTGCTAATATGTGACTTGATTCACCAACTAAAGCAGCAGAGAGGAGAGAGAGTTACAGCTCTCCCACAGGAGGAGGAACGATTTTTGAGTTTATCTGCTATTTCAGTGTTCTTCTAGTGAGGTGTGTGCGGTTTCACTAGTGTTGTGTAAATAAAGATAACAGCTGAAACAGGTCTGGTCACCAGATCTAGTAAAATTTCATCAAAATGAATGAAGAACAAACTCCGTATATGTGACTGTGTATCAGCAGATCTGCTGTTGCTCTCTGAGCTCATTTTAGTTTAACCCTCCAGTAAAAGAAAGGTAACCCAACCCTCTGTGTGCACTTTAGGACAACCTCAGCCGGCGGCTTAAAGCAGCAGACGTCTATGGAAGATGAATATGTAAGGCAGCGCTGAGGACGGAGCTGGAACAATAGTGCCTCTGTGCCCCAGCACCCCTCTGGATCACATTTCCTCCGAGGCCCAGATCGAAATGTGGCGGGGGCCCTGTTGCTGATCTAGCAAGTGGGTAAGGAAAGCCACACAGAGGGGAGGGTGCCGTGTGTCAATAGTGATTAGGATCACAATCACAACTGTTGCTGTTTTAAGGCGCAACGAAAAGCCAGACATGAGAATGAAACACCGGAGAAAGGGGGTGGACACTCTGGCCTGCTGAGCCTTACTGTCTGGTTTCTGCTTGCTTCCTTTTAGACTGTCCTACACGTTAGAACTAAACAACAGTGATGTGTGGGGCAACGCTGTCAAACAGCAGAGAAGTCATAGTGCACAGTATGTAGTCTAAATGGGGATGAAACAGTAGTAAATATATTATTTCTCTGAACAATGAACTGAATGTGAATTCAGAACATTTTTCATTCAGTGAATGAAAAAAATGTGATAACTCAAAGGTCTAAAGATAACTCCAGTCCATCACAGCGACACACGGAGACAAACAACCAGTTATACTCTCGCTCACACCTAGGGTTTCCCATTAACCCGTCACGGCTTTTGGTCAGTGGGAGCAAATTTCCAGAGACGTTCAGCAAACAATCCGCAGTCGGTGTAAATGGCAATCTGTCTAAAAGCTGTAGGAAAACCGGACTGGGTGTAAATGAGGCATAGATGAGGCATTCGCTTCCCTCAGCTCTCCTTGTTAATTACACACACCTGTCAGTAATCAGTAATCATCACACCTGCTCCTATAGTTATCCTTCACTCCCCCAGTATGTTTCAGCCTCTCATGTCACACTTCTTTGTTGGATCCTCACTGGTGTTTGATAAAAAGTCTAAATAAATATTTTCAATATATTTAATAAATAAAGTTGTTATTGGATTACTTTCTAATTCATGTTTTTATCATGCTTGTGCAAACCACAACAATGTAAAAAACGGTGTTTATTGAAGGCACAAACCTTTGGAAGTCAAAGTCTATGGAGGAGAACCGGGACTGCAGGATGGCCCAAAGACCCCAGAAGAAGTTTGATGCCTGGTGGAAAAACAAAGGCATCAATAAACAGAATAAAAGGGTGGTGGAAAATGTGCATTTACAATAAAATGACTGTTTTTTAAATGACTTTACTAATGTTTTATTCTAATTTGCAAGTTTTCCTATGTAATCGTGAAGCCCTAAAAGGAAAAGAAAAACTATTGTGTAAAAGAAATTAAGCCAATAATTATTTCTACACACATTTTAAACACTTTGAAGACTTTTGCATGAAGTAGAAACTAGAATGTTTTTATGGTTTTATAGACGATGCTGCATGACTGCATTTGCAGAAAGTCAGTCTATTCTTCACATTATTTAAATGCAAAATGAACTTTATTATATTATGAGATATTGTAATATTACAATATATACATATACAGTACATATTACAATATAGCATTATATTATATTATGGGATGTGCACAACACCGTGTTGTCAAAGGAAGACAAGGGTGCTTACGTACAGTCAGGTTTAAGACCCCCCCTCTTCCTCTTCCCTGTAGGGAGTCACCTGTGGGATCAGGTCTTAGTGTCTGGTTCAGAACCACTTCAGTCGTGTAAACACACTCAGAGGATCTGCGTTATAGAGGCAGCTAAGTCACTGACCCGTCTAGTCAGGAGCCAATAATCTCTAAAACACTTGGATGTTTTAAAATGCAACAGTCTAAATGACGGTTGCAGTGTTGCTTTTGTAGGTTTGGTTCCAGTTTATCGTGCCACGCTGCAGAGCTGTAAAAACAAACTTCTGTGACCCCCAGTTGTCAGCTTGTAACTGCTCTCCAAACGGCTGCTGCTGCATGCCAGCTGCACGCTGCTCGGTCAGAATGACAAACCTCTGTATTGAATGGTTCCCTCCTTAATAGCTTTGCTCACTTAGGCTTGCAGACTTTCATGCCTCCATAAATTTCTGTTGTTCTCCACCCGTATTGTAAATCTTCATGGTAAGGCCACTAATAGCGAGTTCTAATAAGATCCAGACGGGCCTCTGTTCTGTGGCCCAGTGATATAATCACATTTTTATTTGATAATTAAATAAAGGGTGGAATGAAATACTTGAGGAGCATTGTGTGGTTTTCCTTTGGCTTTTTCTTCTAAACTGGCAGATTTTCATCTCTAATCTCTGACTTTAGCTGGGGGGAAAAGGGCTGAGTGGGTTTCCATTTTGATTAATAACTGCTCTCCATTAAAAGAGCATTAATCTAACGCTGAGCAGAGCCTGTTGGTAACAAGGACTCGCTGAGGAAAAGGCAGGGGAGACGTGTGAGAAGAGTGACATCAACAGAGCAGCAGGCCTTCGCTCCGACATTGCGGGGGACCTCCACAGACGAGAGGACGCGCTGCAGAGACCCCACTGCGTCTTGGCAACATTTGCCAGAGGTTAAGATCAAGAGGCAGCTTCGCGCTGCAGATCTCTGGCAACTGGCCACCACTTTGTCAAAGCCACACAGCTTGGTTCAGCATAGACCGATTTGTTTTATTACCAACTCAGACTTTCAAACGGAAGAGCTGAGTTTAGTTTGAATGTTCCAGCCGAGGCATGTCATTTAATTCATTTCATTAATGAAATTTTAGAAAATAAGCAGAAAATACAAACTAAACAGTCAAATTAACTGTTTATATTTATCAAAAAGTCTCCAGCAGACAGTTAAAACATCCGATTTTACTATAACGTTGGAAAAACTTTTGCTGTAAAGGTTTGGTAAAAATGAAAAGGTCAAATATTTTCAGGGAAGAAAATAAATCTTCTCTTTGGGCTGTGAGAAAATATGCACGGCTTTAGTTTGAATTATTCTTAACAGCACTTTGCAGATACCTTGCAAATGCAGATAAATTGCAACATTCATGCTAATTTTCTTGTCCCAGTTTTTTCCCAAAGTGTCTCAATAATGTCTTAAATTATTTTGTCAATGTACCTTTTTATTTGTCGGTGATTTTGCAACATTCCCAGAAGTCCTACAGCTTTTCATTCCAGTGTTGCATTACGAATGTCAGATTCTAATTGTGTCTTCTATCAGTCCCAACTATCCCCCTAAATAATACCTAGAAGTAGCTTTCCTTCCTGCTTCTGTTGGTCAAAAGTTAAGTTAAATTGTTTTGTTTACAGAATGAGAGAGGGAGCACCCAGGATGTGAGGCTCCTACTCCCCCAACATTATGGTATTTTTTAGGAATCAAATTTATTTATTTTATTTTAACTTATACTTTATGGGATAAAGCCTCTTGAGATGAAACATCTTGTTTTCAAGAGGGTCCTCCATCAATACAACGTAAAAATTGAAAGACAGCAAGACAGCAGTTAGCTAAAATATATAAATGATAATAATAATAAATAAAATTAGATCAAATAAAAATAAATAAATAGATGAACAAACAAATAAAAATTTTAACTATAACTATGCGAAACAAGCAAAATTAGCCGAGCCACAATAACGTAACCAAACTCACATACCTTCAAACTGGCAAGTAGTAACTTAGAAACACAGCTAAATGTAAAATAATAGTTGAACAAACAGCAGTGAAGGAAAAACTCGCCTAGAAAAATGATCTGATGTATATTTTTATTTACGTAAACATTGCATTAGTTTAAATGGAGGGGGTGGGGCTTAAAAGCTATACTGCAGCCCGTCAATAGGGGGCATGTTGGCTCTTTCTGAGTTATGCTCTGATGATCTTTATGTTGTCTTAATGTTGTCCTAAATCTGGACGCCAACCCATCCCAAAATTCTCTCTCGCTTTCTGACCACCTAAGCTAAACGGAGATGGACTGGAAACTGATTCCAGATGATTGTGACGACTTTCTTGTTAGCGAAAATTTGTCTGTCTGAATCGCAAGATTCAGAAACTCACACAAAAGAAATTCAGAATGCTTTTAAATGTTTTGAAAAATTTTGAAAACTCTCTCTCAGTTTGTCATTGTCATGTACCACCCCGGCCCAGCGAGGAACTGGCTCTGGATTTTCCTGTCACGTTATTGTCATTTAACCATGAAGCAGTTAGAGGTCAGAGGGATGTGCTGAAATCCTTTATGTACTGGTCAAAAAATGTAGATGTTTGTTTGTTTGTCACAATAAAGCCACTCTGAGAAAATAATCTTTTGATCTTTTCAAACATCCTAATGAGATGATAAATCCTATAAATGCACAACATGTTCAGCTCTATTCCTGAAGAGTTTCACTCTTTCTATTTAAAAATGAACATATTGTATTTAGTATCATTCATTTTGACACATGGATTGATAAAATGAGATGAGCTGGAAACTTGGCTTGTTATGTGTCAGGGAACAATTTCTCTCACATGTGTCTGTGAGGGAAAATCTGAATTCAATCAACAACATGTTATCTCTTTTACCACTCCATTCCAGGCCATACCCCCTAAAAACCATCTACCCCCACCCTCCCTTTTCTAATTTCTCCCTCTCAGTTTATTTGGCCAAAGCACGGGTTGTTTTAAAAAAGTAATATGTCTCCTCATCACTTCTGGGCTATTTCAGGAGACGTTCACACCACCTTCAGCACCCCCTCCAAAATTGCTTGGACAATTCTGCATATTGTGTTTGAGCTGCGAAGCACTTTTAGACAGATAGCCCAGCACCACTTGAGCCACCAAAGAATGAAAATTGTGGTCATAAGAAAAATAATTTTGGCTGCCTTCTTTCATTTTTTCCCTGCGGTGGCTTCTAATCAACTCGGATGGAGTCCATCAAACTTTGAACAGTGGTGGCTCAATGGTTTGGTTTCCTTTCCTTTTTTTCCTTTTCTGGAGTGGGGGGTGTTGGAAAACTAAATTGTTGGCTTTGTGTGATGCTACACACACTAATCTTATCACATCAAGATGTCTGAATTCATCCACGACAAGAAGGAAAATGGGGAATGAACGCTGAGGAATCGGTCACTTTCCAAAGTCTCTTAACACCAGACAATGGACAACGCATTTTCAACAGAGAGCATGGATGACCACACACCCATCACACAAGGTTCACACAAGGATAACATTAGGATCATACAAGGATCACACCAGGATCACACTAGGATCACATTAGGATCACACAAGGATCATATTAGGATCCCACTAGGATCACACAAGATTCACATTAGGATCATATTAGCATCACACAAGAATCCCACTATGATCATATTAGGGTCACACAAGGATCACTCTAGGATCACATGAGAATCCCACTGAAATCATACAGGGATCACACAAAACTCTCAATACGATGACACAAGGATCACACACTGATAACACATAGATCACAGTAAGATCACACAAGAATTACCCTATGATCATATTAGGATCCCACAAGAATCGCACTGGGTTCACAGTAGGATCACACAAGGATTACCTCAGGATAATATTAGGATCACACAATAATCACTTTAGGATCAGGCAAGGATAACACAAGGATTAACCTAGAATAGGATCACACCAGGACCATACAAGGATCACAGTAGGATCACACAAGAATCAGGATTATATTAAGATCACATAAGGATCACACTAGGATCACACAAGGATGACACAAGGACTACCCTAGGAACATATTAGGATCACACGAGGACCACACAAGGATTACCCTAGGATCATATTAGGACCACACAAGGATCACAGTAGGATCACACACTGACCAGTGAGAATTTGCAGACTTCAACATAGAGCTGTGTAACTTCAGCCTCTGACGCTGTGACCTCTCGTCCCATGTTGTGTTTGTAACTCTCCAGATAGGCTGTCAGCCAATCCCTCTGCAGCTCATGGCTCGGATACCGGCTGTAGTCCACGTCTGTCACACCTAGAAGAAGGAGAAGAAAGGATTGGTTTAATATGAATCAATTGCAGCTTTTCATTCATAAATGGTATAGAGTAATAATTATCTGAGAATACCATAATTCTGAAACAAGCTTGTCCTTTTAAATTTACATTTTTAGCAGAATTTATATAGTTTGCTGAAAAAACAGATTATTTTTAAAGATTTCCTTTTTATCTGTCAAAATTTCTTTTAATCAGAGGAAAATTAAAGAAAAACATGGAATAAGCAAAATGTACACATCCCTTTCCATTTTTACATTATAGTGCAAACTAACTGTAATAAATTTCACAGGCAAAATTATTCATTCAATATACATTTTTGTATGATTTAGAAATAGAAAAACTGTAATTGACAAACTCAAGAGCATAATTGTGCTATAACGATGTGAAAATTGCTAAAATCATTTATTTGTTGTTCGTTTCTTTCTCATCCCTTGAACGTTTGTATTTTTGCATTACTACCTTCAGCTACATCACTCAAACTTTGCAACTTTTCTTTTTTCATGACCAAAATCTGCTTTAAACACAAAGTGAATACAAAGATTTCTCCTGGTAGAAGAAGACAGAGGGGGTTTTACTTTAAATAACCGTAGAAACTCTTCATCACAACACAAACCTACCAGCAAATTCGTTGAAGTGATTGCCAATATCAAAAGCCTGGTAGTTGTAATCTGCATACTCGTAGTCGATGAATTTCACTGTTCCTGTGGGAGAGCAACATCAGCAGCAGTTACCATGACAATGGGACAAACACACGTACAGTATGGACACGGCTGACAACCTTCACCCTTTTGTAAATGAAAACACAACGTTGTGAGGGTCAAAGCGGCACAGAGTCTCTTTAAAATGAATCACTTTAAGGGCCTTTGCTAACTGAACTCCTAATGATGAAGAAAAGCTCAAATCTGCTTCAAAATCCAGTGAAAAGGGACAAAGCTGTGTTAAAGAAAATATATTCATCTGTAGCTCATTAAAGCTGTTATTTGGAAAACAAATGAGCTTAAAACATATGTGTTATGCCTCTAAACAACGTTCTAACATAGTATAGCTATAAATATGTTGTGGAGATTAAAAAAATTAATAATAATGAAGTGGTTCTCTCGCATTTGTCTTTAAAACCTCCACCAATCACACGTTTCGGACCAAAAGCAACCATGTCGGTCTCGTTGAACCGTCGCACTTCACTTCCCTGGGTCCTCCATTCAGCAGCCGGCTGCTACCACTTCAACTTTAGGACAAACTACCAGAGTCCCAAAAAGAAAAACACCATTTGAAGTTAGGGGCAGCAGTAGCTCAGGGATATTCTGCTGTAGTGTCCTTGAGCAAAACACTTCACCCGACTTGCCTGTGTTGGTGATGGTCAGAGGGGCTGATGACGCAGAATGGCAGCCTCGCCTCTGTCAGACTGACCCAGGTTAGCTGTGGCTACATAGTAGCTTTCCATCACTGGCAGTGTGTGAATGTGAGAGTGCGTGAGTAATGGTGAGCACTTTGAGTGCATAGAAAAGTGCTATAGAAATTCAATCTATTATTATTAAATCAACAAAGACAACAAAAGATGATTGGACCTAGACAGTGACATGGTGTTTAGCGCTATCTCGTTTCCTCTGGTAATGTAGGTTACCGGTTCCGGTGGACACGGATCCAGGGAGGATACCCGAAGGGGGGGGGGGGGTGTTCCGTGACTGTGTTTACGTTCAAAACCTAGCTTGTCTGAACTTCACAACCGCACACTGTTGAGGAAGGCAACCATGATTGTGAAGGATTTTTCTCACCCGCTTTATGTTTTCTTTATATTGCTGCCATCATTCAGGCGGTATAAAACCCCATTGGTTCGGACAAACGTGTACAAGAAATCTTTTGTACCCTCAGCAGCATCTGTTCTGAACTATGTGAAGTAGGTTTAGTATTGTCTTTATGGTCTTATTTGTATTATAAGCCATGTCAAAAGGGAGACAATCTATCTATCTATCTATCTATCTATCTATCTATCTATCTATCTATCTATCTATCTATCTATCTATCTATCTATCTATCTATCTATCTATCTATCATCTATCTATCTATCTATCTATCTATCTATCTATCTATCTATCTATCTATCTATCTATCTATCTATCTATCTGTCTGTCTGTCTGTCTGTCTGTCTGTCTGTCTGTCTGTCTGTCTGTCTGTCTGTCTGTCTATCTATCTATCTATCTATCTTGTAGATTTGCTATAAAAGCTTTAACAGAGATAGAGTTTTGTATAGCAAATTAATTAATTCATTTGATGTATTTAATGTTTTTGATGATGTTATGTTGTTTCATGGTTTCTCTAACCCTCTTTTTGGTTGTAGATGATGTTTTTTGTGAGGAGATCGTTGTGGCAGAGAACCGTCGGTGACTCTATGTCTGAGAGGTGTCTCTTCAGAGATTCCATTTCCCCCGACAAAGTCTCAAAACTGGGTGTCTCTTGTGGAGCTGCAGGGCTGTAAAACAAAAAACAAACAAATCTAATCAAGTGTTTTATTTTCCAACCGAGTTTGGAGCTATGGCTTTAGAGGGCTAACGCAAACACAGCACTCATAAAACAACTGGAGACATTTATACTAAAAATGTTAGTGAAATGATGTGACAAGGCTCCTTTTCATCATTATTAAACCGTTTCTGATTCTTGAACAGCTCTGACCTGCTGAAGCTAATTTTAATTGATTTAAAATAATTATATTTAATCCTTTAACACAATTTTAAGGCTTTCTAAGAGTTTTTAGAGTTGTAATATGTTGTAAATAAATTATTATGATGATAGGTAATAATGTTTAACCTTTAATTCAAAAGTTTTTTTTAGAAATGCTTTAGTTTAGTCATACTTTATCTCATTTAAGTTTGATTCAATAGGACTTAAAGAATAAATGTGCTCAACCAGTTTACCTAGAAGTTAAGGAGATTTAAATGAACAATTGTTTTTAAAACTTCTGTAAAACCTGGAAATTATGATTATGGCAGTAAAAAACTTCCTGCTATTGTAAATTAGTGTTTAGTAACAGTGAGGCCACGGACCAGGACAAAGGGACACTTTTCTTGTTTGCTTGACAACGGTGTGTTTAGGGATAAAAATAATAAGAAATAAAAAGATTAAGATTATAATAATCAATTCTGATCACTAGATAATTGTGGGTGATTTTCTAAATAAAACTTACATAATACATTAATTCTGTTTCTAATAAAACGATGGAGTTTCAGCCATTTTAGTCAAATCTTGGAAATTATGTTACAAACAAAAAAAATCTGTTTGTTATATGAATGTGTCTCAGTTATCAACAGATCAGTAACTGTAAATCTGCCTGAGTTGAAGCTGGTTTTGTGTTTACCACGAGGCGATGAAGACACGAGGGCTCCTTTTCATTAAAACTGTCACAATATCTTGCAAAATCAAAGATAAAATAAATGCTAAATGATTAAACATCTACAGAAAATTGCATAACATAAATATAATTATTTAATACAAATGTTTTCATTTTACACTTTGCCTAAATGTATTACCATATAATTTCAACCTAATACACCTTAACAACAAAGGGTTTTGCATTAGTTTTGGTCGTTTCTCTGTGGCAAAGGACCTGATTGGTTCTTATCACCGTTGTGTCTTGCAGTAATCTTACAGTAATCTCGGTGATCCACTTACTTCCAGTTCAGGTTAAAAACATAACAGTTTGTGGAAATCAGCACAGCAGCAAAAACAGTTTCAGAATCAGGTCAAACAGCAGATTTTGGGTTCCTAGACATCTTCTTTTATTTGCATCAGTAATCCTGGCTGACATAACTTTATCATGATCAGCTCACAGGAAGAGAGTGTTTGTAAACCAGCGAGAGGCTCCATGCCTTGTTTTCACTTTGTTGATTACTCAGTTTATCAAAGACACAACTAATGTCCTTGGACGTCAGAGCAAAATGCACCTGGAAGAAATGCTGTGCAAGCATCCATCTCCTAATTAATTTTTGTGTTTCCTTTTCAGTCCTCGCGTGGGCCCTGACAGGAGGGTTCTTTAAACAGAACCGTTTACACACCACCTATTTACTGCGAGGGGAACAAACAGATGCTCTGGTATTATACACACTTACAGACATGATTTAGCAAGGCCCGTGAGGAATAAGAGCAGAAAGAAGAGGGGCCTTGTTTATGGTCGTGACACCGAGGCTCTGCTTCTTTATACAGTCCACCTACACATCCTGAACAACACATCAAGTTAGTTATTATCTCCATCAGGTCTGTTTAGTGAGGCGAGGACAGACAGAACAAGGACAGGTCGGCCCAATAAAACGAGGTTGAGCTCCAAAGTGAATAAAAAGATGTCTGAATACCTGTTCACTGCTTAAGTTCTGACCTCTCTAATCAGCTCAGCATAATCACAGAAAAGATACTTGAAAGAGAAACTTTTATTCTAACCCCACAATAAAACTCTCTACACTTATTTTCCATCTCATATTTTTATTCGCTATAGGCTCAAAAAGGAGTGTTTAATCACATATGCTCGCCTATAAAATCTTTGTCATTGAAAAGCACCCCCCCCCCCCCCCCCCCCCCCCCAGCACGTCTAATTCATCAAGATCATCTCCAGTCTGAATTGAAGCTCACATCTGAATGGTGAATCACCCTGATTCCTTTTCAGCTCATCCGTTCCCTTTAACCCGGCCGACCGACTCCATCATGGGAGCTCACCAACACTCGGATTGAAAAGCTAAATGAAATACTTGCGTCGACTTTAAATGGGAACCTGTCGTTTTGCTATCAGATCTTTTCCTCTCCTTTCTGTCCTCTTTATGAGGAACGAGTGAGTGGAGTGCATTCGCCTCCTGCTCCCTGTCAAGTCTCTGTAAAGTAATTAGTGGAATTTCCTCCTCTGGCGCTTCATTATCAATGTGCCTTATTTACATACGATTTCAAACACCAGCCGTGCACTGTGGATTTTATTTCATTTTCCCCCCTTTTTGCAGTTTTACGCGACATGTGGGGATGCAAATGGGAGACTCAGCAGGGGGTCTGTGGGAGGAAGAGGAGGCTCGTGCCTTCTTCCATTGCTTTTCTTTCCTGTACTGTGCCTCCTCCCTCGAAACTTGCAGCTGCTGCAGCTTCCTTCATCCTCCTGCACCCCCCACCACCACCACCTTCCCTCTCCTCCCTCAGTCTATCTCCCTCTCTCCCTCACAGCGGGTGGCTTGAGAGGCTGAAGACCTCCTCTGCAGGTGCAGCCTCTTCCTGCTCTCTCTCTTTGCTTTTCTTCTACCATTTCCTCTGAAGACCACATTCACATCAGCAGCTCAAATACAGTCTCAAGTACAAAAGTTTCTCTGATGCATGTTTAAAACCCTTTTTCTTTTCTCTTTTCCTTCTTCGTTTTGGCCTCGGTTTCTTGGCACACTCAGGAGATCTCCATGTAAATACTCACTGCACTTATAAACATCAGTGATCTAATGTAATCCCTCAAGCCCAAACCTTAGATTTAACCTTGCTATAGTTTCTCCTGATGATTTTCTCTTGGCTTTAAGATTCATATGATATTTATTCATAATTTTAAAGTCATTATTAATCACTCTAAATGTCTCTGGGCTTCACTGAATGTGGAGTTACACGAATGTCTCACAATATAGCGCCATCTATTGGGCCTCTGACTGCGGTGCAGTCTTGTAGTTTCACATAGGTTTTACCTGCTGTTATATTTAAAAAATGTGAAACATTCATCATAAACTGTCTTAAAAGAAAGAAAGTTGAGGCTCGAGTGGAGCAGACGGACCAGATTTATTATGAATCCTCTTCAGTTCCAACTTAACTCTGTCTGTAAAACTGGACATGTCTTCTTCTTACAGGTAACACGCTCTGTTATTAAATACTCTGCCTGTCTGCCAAAAGCCAGAGGCTCAGGCCTTTCTCCTCAGTTTGTGTGGACTTCTGACCCCCTCGCTACAAACACTAACAGGGCTGAACGTTTGACCGATAAGGGAGAGCTTAGCAGGAAGCTCGTGGCCAAGCGCCTGGTTCTTTGTAGTGTCTGAGGGCCCCACTCTCGCCTCTCACCCTGTGACCCCTGTCAGAGATAATGCAATGTCATTGCCGTGAATCCCCCCCCCCCCCTCCCCCCACCATGTCAGCTTACTGGGAAGTGATTCTAAAACAAAACTGAAGAGTAGTTTTCCTACTGAGGTTCGGACTGAGAACCTTCACCAGCATGTTTTTCCTAAAAGCAACAAATCACTAGCTAGGAGGCATATTAGGAGGTTTACAGAAGAAAAGTGCTGGTTTTCATCAGAGACAACCAGTCTCTCTACAGATTTTTGTTTGAAACTTATCAGGATTTTAAATGGTAAATGCTCTGTATTTGATATAGCGCTTTCCAGAGTCCTAGAACCCCCCAAGGTGCTTTACAACACATTCAGTCATTCACCCATTTATGCACACATTCGCACCCTGGTGGTGATGAGCTACATCGTAGCTACAGCTGCCCTAGGGCGCACTGACAGAGGCGAGGCTGCCGTACGCTGGCGCCACTGGTCCCTCCGACCACCACCAGCAGGCAAGGCGGGTTAAGTGTCTTGCCCAAGGACACAACGACAGACCGAGCGGGCGCGAACCTGCAACCTTCTGATTGCGGGGTGGGCACTCAACTCCTCTGCCACCATCGTCCAAATTTGTTGGCTAAATTTCCAGACATGAGAGACTAAACACCTGGTGATAAAAAAGTATGGCTATCCTAGGTTTGGTCCTACAGTGTGTGGTAACACATCAAATACTACACTACCGATTACACACACGGACATTCTCCAGATGAAAAATCTCGCAAGATCAAATGTGACTTTGGACTAAACAAACATGGCAGGGTGAATTATGCCAAGTTTTATTAAGTGCCTGGTTACCGTAATGGTTCTAGAGATAATCTTATCAGATAATCCTACCATGTGTGGTGAGTTAGGAATTCTCTAGTCTGCTCACAGGCAGGGACCCCTCCAATCATAAATCTGGGCTTTCAAACATGTTGGATTGTCTCTGTCAAATTTCTGAGGACAGACGAATGTGACCTTTAGCCAATCAGAAAGCAAGGTGACAAAACAAACTGCACGCCATGTTAGTATACTCCAAAGTCACATTTGATCTCGAGAAATTTCTCATCTGGCTGAGGAATGTTAGTGTGTGAAATCAGTTTGTGTGCGGAGTCAGGGGGTTTTGCAAACATATGTTTCTATTGTTTTGTTCAGAGACGATAACATAGCAATAAATGGAGTGCAAGGAGTTAATTATGTAAGAGAGAGAGTAAAAAAGGTGAAGAAATAGCAGACAATGTTGACAGGGTTAGGTGACCAAAATGTAAAATGAAGATAAATTGAAATCAATTAAGACACTGACCTCACAGTTTGGACAGATGACAGATAAATCAGTTGACTCATTAAAAAACCTTGAAGAGTTCAAATAGTTGATAAATGACTCAGGGAGAGGGGGTCAGCCAGCTCAGAGTCAGAACACCTTCTTTCTGTAAAAACATCCGCTAGCCCCGCCCCCAGACTATCTGACCAATCAGCAGACTGACAGCTGGTTTGTAATGATGCATTTTGTTTTGTTTGTATGTTTATCTGTGTGAAAAGAGAATGAACCCAGGGGAAACAAAACAAACACATTAAATTATGAACTGATTAGAAGCAGGAGAACCAAATACAGGTTTTAAAACAAGCTTAAACATGTTATTCTGCTAAAGGTGACTTAGGTGTTTGAGAAACATGTGATTCTGTAATAAACCTGCCTAGTTCCTAAACATCATTGTGTCTAGTAACAAATATCACCGCGGTTTACACTATACCTGCTGGTGCACCACTGCTCATCTGAGCTGGTGTGGACGCTGCTCTGCACCAGAGAGAGGAAGTGGGACATCTTTGTCCAGAGCTGTGGTTTATCTGGCTGGCCTTGCCTTGACTGGATCGAGTGGATTTTTCCCATCTCAGCTGCGATCAATCTGCAGACAGAAAACATTTTCTCAGATGACCCTGGCCAACGATGCTATTGCACAAACAAGCATTATCAGAGCAGAAACCCAACTCCCTTTCCATTAAGAGCTCTTATCTGGTTCTTCTTTTAAAAAAAATAATAATAATAGGCCTCTCTATGCGAGTGACCTTTTAACCAGTTAGTTTGAGGTTTTCTGAGCTGTGACAGGCAATTGTGTGTATTTAAAGGGATACTAGTCAGTTTTGGCTTGCGTTTAGCACCCCCTAGTGTTTGTTGGCGAAACCGAAAGTAAAACCTCTCTCTCCTCGCTGTGCGTTCGTCTTTTTAACACCTTAATCTAACTGCTGAAATGTCTCCTCAGCCTTCATTAGTGTCTACAGGAGCGGTTCATCACTAAATTAAACAAATCAGCTGTGTTCATGATCTAAAACATGCAGGAAACATGCTGGAAGCAGACTGCAGCACCAGGTATGTCAAGTCCCAACAGCCCGGATCGACAACTGAGAAGTTGCAAGTGGAATATTCTGGCCACAGGGGGCGACAGGGGCTGGGTGGCCTTTCATTCACCCTGTAAAGGGTCATTTTAGCACATACTGGCTCAAGAAAATGATTTAAAAACATTAAAAAGTTGCAAAGTGTCCCTTTAAGAGTGAGCTGACTGATGTCTGATGTGGCCTGGGTGTTCATCCTAGCGTGGCTGTGTAGCACTGTCCTGTCATGATATCAGCCTGTAATGATGGATGACGTTCACATAAGGCAAAGGGCCAATGACAAAACACAAAGTTCATGAATCACTTTATTCCCTGTACAAAACTATTGTGCATGAAATTCTTTAGAAATCTGTAAAAGTGATAGTCCTACGCTGTACTATGCCCCATGCAATTTGAATCTGCCACCACTCAGCATTAGCCAATAGGGTTTACGTAAAGATGTCGATCACAGATTGTGTTTGTGGAAGTACCTGGGCTGATGCAGAGCTTGGGACATTTTAAATGAACAAGTAAGTCTTTAAAATATGAATGTGTGAATCAACAGCAAGAAATTCTGTAAAAAATAGAACACAAACTGTTTCTGCTCTAATGACTTTTCCGAAATGTTCATTAAGACCTGTAGATTGACGGTTGCCGTAGCAACTCGTCATCCAGCACTTTTCCTCTCATAAACTCATAGCAAATGCCATTCTGGAAGCTGCAGAAGATCTCCGGACCACAGCCATGAGTATGGAAAACCTGGAACATCTTCACTTCCCGATCCCGGTTCACATAGAGCTCTGTCATTTTGCCGTAGAGCCTCACTAAAACACAGCCAGTCTCCTGGAGCGAGCCCACGTAGCAGCCAATCAGCTGGTTAGTGATGCCTTCAGTAAACATCTGGAATGAAAAGTTTAATCGTAAGGGTTATGAATGCATTCATCAGATACAGCTGGATATGAAACATTTTAAATAATACAGAGATAATTCTAGTATCTTGGTGTTTTGTCAACGTGTTTTAGTAGAAAGGACCGGTGGACTGGGGCTTCATCTGCAGCAACAAGAGCTTTGCTCTGGTCTCTAGTGGTTCAAATAAAGAGTTGATCTGAGATAAGGGTCATAAGGTGGTTCAGCTCCAACATAGAGATGAGATGAGAAGCTCCATCAACTGGTGGAGAGCTTCTGGTCCTGGAGGCATCCAAAAGGTTCAAACTAGATCAAACTAATTGAAACACCTGAGAAAAAACAAGTATTTTATATCTACAAAACAACAGATGGATTAATAAACACATAGAGTGTTGTTGATTGGAGAAACTGTTTCTACATTTTTACTGGAAACTTTGATTTGTACAGAGAAGAAGAGAACTGGAACAGGTAGTTTCCTTCTAGCAAACCCAGCCCTGCAGATGAAGACATTTCTGTTCGGTTCTGTTTGTGTGCACAGAAGGACCTCACTGTCCACTGTTTGTCTGCAAAGACACTCGATGTCATTTGTTGTCATTCAGTGGTTTCTCATTCTGAGCCAACGTCCCAGAGGCACTTTCTGAGCTTCCGATGGGACCTGAGCACAACAGTTCCTCATCTGGGTCCAGAGTGAACAAACATGCCCACCTTGACATCTGATTTATTATTGATGAGGGGATGGAGGACTGACTTTATGATTCTGATTAAGTTTTCTTTCCAGTTCTGACCTCTATTGTTTCTTTTTAAATCACATTTTATTCATCATATTTATTAACTGTCAGAATCTTCGACTGTGAAACGTATCAGTGATGCAAATAGGCTCAAAAGGAATTAAAACAGTTTAATCTTTTTAAGCTGCTCCAGTCTCCAACATTTTATTGTGGGTCTTTTATAGTTATTTACATCACTTACACAAGGAAATATACATGAGTCCATGAATGTTAATTCACAATGTGACGTAGATCTGTGAGGATGTTCAAATCCTAGAGTTTCACCGTCTATTTTCTAAATGGTAAAATGGTCTGTATTTGTATAGCGCCTTCTTAGGGTTCTACAACCCCCCAAGGTGCTTCACAACACAATCAGTCAACCACCCATTCACACGCTGGTGGTGATGAGCTACAATGTAGCCACAGCTGCCCTGGGGCACATTGATAGAGGCGAGGCCTGCCATGCACTCAATGGCGCCACCAGTCCCTCCAACCACCACCAGCAGGCAAGGTGGGTTAAACGTCTTGCCCGAGGACACAACAGCAGCATTCTCTGGCAGGAGCCGGGATCGAGCCTGCAACCCTCCTATTATTGGACAACCCGCTCTACCTCCGGAGCTACTGCTGCCCAAAGATAGAGATAGGTGTAGGAGAATATTTTCATGTTCAGCCTGCATGTTAAACTCAGACTGAGCGATTATAATCAGAAAAAAAACATCAAAAAAAGTTTTTTTGGGTCAACCACACCTTTAATAATGTTATTGTACCAATTATAAGAAATTCCAGCCAGACGTATCCCTGGATGCACAGGAATGTTACATCTTGCTGCTGCTGATATTTACTTCTAGTAAATAACCACATAAATGTAAAAATTATTATAAAATAAGATTGCATATATTTATATTTAATTTTTCCTCTTCATAGAGGCCAAAACTAAGTATTTTCTCTTTTTGTATAAGTAAAATAAATGTAAACCTTTTAGTTCAAATGTTTAATGTGAAGTGAAAAAAATTTAAATGCTTTCCAAAGTGTTTTTTTATTTAAACATTTATTTCCTGAAAAATATTTTTTCTTTCTTTTGAAAAAATAAATTAAATAAACTCAAAAGTCATAATATAATGTCCCCTTTAATCAAACCACAATCTAATAACCAGTTGTTTTATTATGTAATTATTATATAAAATTTAACAGCAACAGAAAAATAAAATTGGCCCTTTCCACCTGGAGCTCCTCCACCAGAGGGCAGTGGATATGTGTAAGACTGCAAATGGTAGATTTATGATGAAGGTACCAATCCTGATGCTCCATCTGGACAGTTTAAGGCCAGAACTGGTTGAATGCTGATTTGTGACATTATCTCACAAGGAGTTAACGTAAAAACGACAGTAATGAACCAAACCTAAGTAGAGCCTGGTTTAAAGCTCAGGTGAGACAACAGGAACTGTCTGACCTGCAGCAGATGAACACAACGCATCAGTGAAAGGACTCCTGGAGTGTGAGAGATGAAGGGAAACACCTCTTTCTCTGTGTACGTTAGAGGACCTGATGTAGATGGAGAGGTCACCATCCAGTGCTTTACAAACAGAAAGCCCATTTCTCTGACAGATTGGACCTTGTGTTTGCTCATGAGCCCAGAATGGGGTAGTTCTGTTCTATATGGATACTTTGAAACACCAAAAAGTCTTTCTTTAAATTCCAACTCATAAATAACTGTCTAGTACATTTAACTTGAAAACTGCAAAAATATTTAGAAAACAAAATATTTCAAACTTACGAATACTATACAAGACTGAGAACTTGGCAGCAGTTCTGTTTGCTGAATGTTCAGATTACTGCTGTCTCAAAGGAGCAATAGCTTGTAGAGTTGTGAGAAACTGGTCGATTTAACAGAATTTTTGTGGGTCTTATCTATTATTTCCATGACTAATGATTTATAGTAGAAGACAAACTCAACATAATTCCACCCAAGCACTCAGCGAGTCTCAGATCAGCTCCGGTTTTGAAATACTGAAATATTCTGGACAGGAAGCCTTACTTCCTCTACATGATGTGTCGAGAAAGTGATAGAAACCTTCTGGTAGTACTGGATGTGATGTATTGAGGTAACCAGAGAAAAAAGCTGAAACCAAATCCTGCCTGGACAACATCAGTGTTCAGTGATTGATCTTATCTCTATTCCTATTACAACATCGCTGATGACTAAATTATTCTGTTTTTATTCAAAGCTGATAAATCACAATTTGTTTAAAAATATGACAGATGCAACCACAGCGTGAACATTTAAAGGTGCATTGAGTAAGAATGATATCCTGTGGCCACATTTGGGTTCTGCAGTCCATGAATGATGCAAGTCAGTGACTCGATGCAATCTGCTGGGTTTCCTTAGATAAAAAACGTTTAACTAATTGGAGTGATGAACTGAACTCAGTACAATGATAAGTAGGTTCAGTTGGAATGCTAGCTTTGAGACGACTCTTGTTGTGTTTTGGTGTTATATGAATAACTGAAGTGAAACTGAATGTATCAAAACAAGTCAGCTCTCAGTGAGAAGATTCTAGATGACGAGTGAGGATGAGTCACACACAGTGAGTTATGAGTAGATAAATACATTTCACTGTAATATCGAGCTGTTAACTCATTCACTGCCAGCCGTTTTCTGATCAGAAAGCCCCTGACTGCCAGCGTTTTGGAGCGTTTTTACTGTTTTTTGAAGAGTCACAGTACATTGTGCTCTATGATCATGTAAACGCCAAAACTACCAAAAGAAAGAGAAGACTCACTTCTTACATCAGGAAGAATCACCGTTCTTTCCGTTCTTTCAAAATCTGTCATCGAAACCTGAGCTGCAGAAGCATTTCCGGCTTGGCGCATTGCTTTTTTCAAGCAGCGTCCCAAAACGATCTCCTAATTTATTGATTTTCTGCTTCCTGATCACATGACGTGTGACATACATGGATGAAGATCCGCTTTAGACACGTGATGTTTGTTCTCACGGTGCGGGGGCTCGCCCCGTAAAAAAATGCAATTGACGACTAAAGACGTCAATGGCAGTGAATGAGTTAATAATCCAAAAAGTAGCTTGAGATTTTTTTAGAGTCGACAGTTTTTTTCTAATTCACCTTTAGCATTGTTAGCTCAACGTTAGCCTCTAGCCTTCTTTAACCAATATTAGCAGGGCTGCAAACTCTAATGCACAGGTGTCGAACTCCAGTCCTCGAGGGCTGGCATCCTGCACCTCTTTGTTTTTTACCTGTTCCAACAAAAATGATTCACCTGTGCAGCAGCTCATCAAGCTCTCCAGAAGTCTGTTAATCACCTGCTGATTGAAATCAAGTGTGTTGAAACAGGGAAAACACTAAAATATGTGGGATAGCAGCCCTTGAGGACCGGAGTTCAACACCCCCTGCATTAAGTGTGAGAGACACGCAGCAGACTGCCTGAATGTTCTCACGGCACACCTCCAATCTCTCATTCTGAAAAAGGAAGTCCAGCCCTATGTTAGAGTAGAACAAAAAGATGATGTGGCTTCTTAGGGGTACAAGAAATAACTTCTGGGTCGCTCCTGTTTACTGGCAACATTCTTTCCACAACGATGCTGCTCTTTGTCAGCCGGTGTCGATTACAAATGCCGGCGCAGACTTGGCAACTCAGCCGGCTCAGATATGATTGGCTCTGGAATCAGGATGTATGGAGATGGGACTACGTCGTTTTTAAAAGAAGGAAAACTGAAACACCCCCCCAGCAGCCTGAGAATGAAAATCTGTTTCAATGTAACCTTCCTTCCAACAGGATTGAGACATGAAACTGTTTTGTGATTATTTCATTGTAAAATTCTTACTTTTTGCACCTTAAAAATGTTGGAGACCAATCGGAGCTTTGCTTCAAGTACTTCTGAAGTATGCACTTGAAACATTCAGAAAACATCACACACAGCTAGCTGCTAGGATCCAAACTCACTCCAGTATACTTTTGGTCTAAAGAAGACCCTGTCTCAAATGATCTGGTTCTAAATAATAAACATGTCCCACTTGTCTACCTCAACAATTGAAAATTGATCTTGGAGGTAGGCTTGTTTTTAATCTGTTCACATACTCTAAATGACAACTTATTTGCTATTTGCTAACAAAAGTTATTATTAAACTAATTTAATTTAAAAGTAAAATAGAACAAGCAGTCTTAAAGAGGAAAGGTTTTACTAAAGCACATCCTTTTGGATTTTTATTTTTTATTCAAACCAACTTCTGCAGCTGTCTGAGAAATGTGAATCTTTTCTGAATCGACTTTTTTATCATCATTCTGATAGGATAATATTTAAAGATCAACTTTAAACTCCCATCTTAAACAACACTTTGTAGTGATTATATGGCCTGTATTTCTAGGGTTTTACAACCCACCAAGGCACTTTACAACACAATCAGTCATTCACCCACACACACACACACACACACACACACACACACGCACCCACACGCACACGCACACACACATTGAAATACTGGTGGTGATGACCCACTCACAGAAGTGAGGCTGCTAAGCACAGATGCCACCGTTCCCTCCGACCACCACCAGCATTATATGAACTGATATGGATCCATGATGATGAACATTAATTCATTATTGGTTAGTATAGCCCTCTACAAAACTACACTGTCAACTAGACAGCCAAAGTGCTTTACAAGTTCCAATTAAAAACAAGAGTCTAGAAGAATTTGTTCAATACAAACAAAACTAAAGAGCAAAGTGAGATAGAATTATAGAATTCCATCATGAAACTCACCGAGCATTAACAGCTTTCCTGAATAAAATGGTTCAGAGTTTGGATTTCAAAAGGCCTGGGTCAGAGACTGAGCGTAAGTCCAGTGGGAGCTGGTTAACTTGCCCCATACAGAATTTAGCAAAACATTTTAGATTTAAAATACATATTCTTTGGACTATAAAACTCAAAATGTTGCATTGTGAAACATTACAGTTTCTGTTCAGAAATGACTGTAAATATGGTAAAGAATTAGAATCTCTGAGTTTAGTCTGGATGGAACATCTAGATGCTCACATACCTTCATC
This sequence comes from Aphyosemion australe, assembly GCA_006937985.1. Classification (NCBI taxonomy): domain Eukaryota; kingdom Metazoa; phylum Chordata; class Actinopteri; order Cyprinodontiformes; family Nothobranchiidae; genus Aphyosemion; species Aphyosemion australe. The sequence goes on from SSNS01000136.1 coordinate 1,545,122, forward strand.
TGAATGTCCTGTGCGTTCCACTGAGGACGAAGGCTGCTCAGAAGCTCCAAGATTCCCCTCCGAGGTTCATTCTCATCAATGTAAATGTCCACATGAAGAAGCTGATTCTCAGCACCAGTAAGTTCACCATCCATTTTCAACAGTATAATTTCCCCTAAACCTCTCCAGTAATTCTGTTTTCAGACCGTGCCCAGATCCAAGTATCACTTGTGTCAGTTAGATCATAATTCCTGTTAGTCCAGTGTGGGGTAAATGAACTCAGTCTCAAAGATCAATAATCAACATCACTGTGTCATAGCAGCAATGGAGTCATCGGTGGTATTTGCAACTCAGGAAAGTTGCCCATTTGTGTAAGAGTCAGAAATGATCCAGCTGCATCATTAAGGGTCAACGTTCATGTGGGCATCTTCATCCTCTCTGATGCTGTTTACTTATTAACCAGCTGCTGTGACAGACAAGTGACCTGACCGGGGTGTACCACGCCTCTCAACTGCTGTCTGCAGCGATAGGTTCAAGCCCCTCACCACCACCCCCTACCTCCCACTCCTATGACCCTGAACTGGTCTGATTGGGCACAGAGAGGCAGCAGGTATCAGGGCTGTCACAGGAATCAACAACATCGTGATTTTAAGCAGAATTCTGTTAATGATAAGAATAGGAACACTACTGTTGAGTTTTTAGGTGAAAATATACAAATAAATATTTAGATTATTTTTCATTAGCATGCAGCAAACTGAGACCAACATCAGCCATTTTAAGCTAAAACAGAAACCCCAAGTTAACATGCAAACCGGTCTCTGGTGTAACTGTAAATTAGACAATAAAATTCAAATCAGTTCAATTAAAAATTTTGTATTAACCCCAAAATAAAATTTGATGTTTTAGTATCTCATGAGCTGATTGTACATTATGGACGGTTCTAGCTGAGCCAGTCTTCTCTAGCAGCTTGTTCAGCTTTTTACAACCACTGGCTCTGATGCTGCCACCCCAGCAGATAACTGCTGGTCAGATTACACTCTTCCTAACGGACTTATAGAACATCTGGAACATCTGGCTGCAAACACTGAAGGATCTCAGCTTCCTCAACAAGTCTAGTCCATCTGTACCTTCATGGAGGTTTTGACATTCCTCCTCCACTTCTCCCATGATGGAAAAACTGCTCAATATTTTCTTTCTTATAAAATGGACAATCATCTCCTTTAGGATGAAATGATTGTTTCCCCCCGTTCCACAAAGTGGTTCTCCAGGTCTCCATACTCTCTTGTCCTCTTTGATACACCCGACAGCTGCAGACGTATCTGAATATTTCTGCTGATGACTAGACTCTAACTTGGCCTGTGGTAGCATGCATTTATTAAACTTATCAACGTTCATTAGATTTGTCTTTACTTCCATCTGTCTGATTCTCCTTTTACTAGAAGCCAATGATGTCTCTGATGTTGTTCTGCTTGAGTAATGACAGAGGCAAGGCTGCCATTTTAAACCATTTTGCACCCTCTGACCAACACCAACACTGGAGCTCAAGCTCCATTTTCTTCCTGTACACCTTCTTCCATATCTTGACTTTCAGTTTGGTAAACTTCTCAATATTTTCCTGTCTACCTAACGTTTATGTCCTTGTTCTTTGGGTTTTCTTCAGGGTTTACTATTAGGAAAAATATCACCAGATGATTTTCTTCACACAGAAGGGTACATTATCAGTCACACACTCAGTCTTTGCATTTGTCTCCATGTGGCTCACAGAGTCCATCCCACTCAGCAGCCCTGCAGAGTTTCTTCAGTTTCCTTTGACCATTTCCTCACAACTCATCTGGTCACAGCTCATCTCTTTGCTATAACAAGTGCCGACCAAGTAGAGGAGCTACATGCATCCCAAACACAAGTGTAAAACAAATCCAGTGTTTTGTTTTGTTTGTTTGTTAGTGATGGAGCAGTTGACATACTGTTGAAATGTTGGAATCGTAGACGACAGAGGCTTGGTTAAAATCTCTCAGTATTGCCACGGATGCTTTGGGGTGCTGTGTCTGTAACTTGGCAACAACACTGCTGATGACATCACAGGCAGAAATGGATAATGGCAGATTTTACTCTCATATCAAAATTTTTGAAGCAACACCTCCTTGTTGGTTGATATGTCGACATCTCCCTCTCTTAAGGGACTTTTGTATTAAGCAGTTCTTTCACATCTCTGGAGACCCAGGGTTTGCAGCCAACCCATAACAGTCACCAGTATTATTGCTTTACTATATTTATCTGACTTAGTGGCTGCCACATGCAAAAAAAAAACAACATCAAATAGATTATTAACATTCCCTTGAGTCACTGCATTTTGTTTCAAGCAATAGCTCATGGGGCTTTAAGATGCTACTTTTCCAACTTCCTGCAGTGCTCCAATGCTAATAATAATCATAATAATATTATTATTATGATGATTATTAATAATAATAATCATCATAATAATAATAATAATAATACATTTAATTTGAAGCGCCTTTCAAAAAACTCAAGGTCACTGTACAATCAGGTTAAAATAAAACATTCAAGACAAAAACAGCAACAAGAATAAAAAATGGCTAGAAAATTTAAAACCCAAATAAAACATCAGATAAAACACCAATAACAGTTACAGTGAATAAGCAATTTTGAACAGATGAGTTTTGAGATTAGCCTGGAATTGGTGAAGGGTGGTCATGTTCCTAAGGTGAGCAGGTAATGAGTTCCATAATGAAGGGGCCCATCTGCTAAATGCTCGGTAACCCATTGTGACAAGATGTGCTGGTGGATTAACGCTAACGCTATTTAGTATATAAACTCAAAAACCAAATGCAGATTTCGTTTTTGGTGTAATATTTTTATTTCTCTTGAATAACAGTACTACAGCTAACAATGCTGTTGTTTGTATCTCATCATATGGAAACATACAGGGGTCTTAGGGTTAGGTTGTCACTTCTGCTCAATTAGGTTTATTTATTTGAAATAAATTAGACAACATAGTTTTGAAAATACCTTTAGAAAATACATTTTTTTCAAAATTCCTTTAATATTTTAGACAACCTAGGCTTTTTTGGTTTTTTTTTTTTTACTACATTTAAGTAAAACGTTAACACACACACCCATATGTATACAGTTGTGTGAGGAGACATTTGTGCTTTAAACATGTTTTTGATTAGTTACATTTGCTTCATGTGCACTGGCATCACATTTAAAAAGGGTAGAATTGTTGTCCTAACCAAGTCAATGTATAAAGAGGATCCATTTAAGAACGTGCTGATTTAAACCCTCCCTTTAGTTCAATGCCATGGAACATTTCAACAGGATCACTCTGTAAACACAAAACAGAGTTCATAAACATTGGAGCAGCATGTTTTCAGCCTGTTAAATTATTTAGACACTGGGCCAATGTTTACCATTTTGCATCATTACAGTAATTGCCTAGAAGTCACGAATGTGGTGATCATCTTGAACCAAATACTTTGCGAGCTTTTAGGCCCAAATGAAATTCACTTGCCATCAAAGAGCATCTCATCATCAAAGATGTTGTATATTAAAAGAGAGATGAGTGTCCTGATTAAAAATGCAAGGGTCAGGCAGTAGGATGAAGCGGTGAAGTCAGTGTTTGTGTTATTGCCTTTACGTCTCAGTTTCAGCTCAGCGAGAAGTCTGGCTGGAAACAAGATGACAATGACAGAAACCAGTGTACAGGATTGGCAGTATAGGACTGAGATGCATCACTTCATTTATTTCATATCCTTCACTTTTTTACAGTTATAAATCCTTGTTAGTACAGAGAATGCTGAGATTAACATTTGGGCCTCTGAGCCTTGAAAAGTAATAATTTATGAAGAAATCAACAAAGTAGCACAGCATGAATGTTGAACGCAGCATAAACGAGTAACAAAACTGAGTTAATGTTGCAAAAGTTTCTTAGAGCTGTATAACACTGATCTTTTTTACTCAGCAGTAATATGTACACATACATATGTATGTGTCTTCTGATCTACTTAGTCATCAGTGTGGTCTCAGGGAGCAGGGATGTTAGTGCTCAGCCACTGACTGATATATAATTGTTAGACACCTGACCAGAGTCTGAACTGGGAGAGTGGCACCAACAGATCCAAGGAAAAACCTTCAAGACTTGTGTCCAAATGAGCAGGGAGAATGAGAAGAGCTCCCAGCTCCCTGAGCATGGATGGATAAAGACGTGGAGCAGAGCTACTTCATGTGGACATTTCCCAGCAACAATCTGCAAGAATCTTTGGTGTGCAAACCATTTTGAGGCAGACTGCTTTAGCTTGTTTCCACTGATTGGTTCGGTTGGTGCAGCTTGGTTCAGGAAGATAGTCAATATTAGCATTAGCTAGCACACTTCTACAGACAGAGCTGTACCTTCTCTATGTTTCAAGTCAGCAGAAAAGGGAGATGTAAGTATTTATAGCTAATGACTTCTGTGTTTCAATCATAGGAGTGTTTGTCCTGTAACCAGTGTGATGCTGAGATTTAAGTGCTTAGCATTTAAAGGAACATTCTGCAACTTTTACACCTTAAAATTATGCTTTTTTTGTAAAGTTTTGGCATCATACCATCATCTATTATCTTCATTTTCGTACCTGTGACAGTTAGGGGGTCCCACATCTGTTTACCGCACTATACAGTTTTTGAGCTCGGGTTGCTACCGGAAGTACTGACTGGGTGTTGCTTTACAGCAGTATATGGCAAGCCAAAGGGATAAAAAAGTGCACGTTCTAAACGCCAAAATGAAGACGCGCGTTTTGACGCCAAAGGGGGCAAAAACTCGCGTGTTCTAAAAGCGAGCATTATGTCCGCCAAAACGCGCGTCTTGAACGAGCGTTTTGGCAGACATAATGCAAGTTTAGAACGCGCAATTTTTTGACCCCTTTGGCTTGCCATAATTGTATAACGTAGACTCGCTGTTTAGCAGTGGCAGATTCTCCAAAGAAAGCTAGAAATCCCGTATCAGAGGAATCTAGGAAAAGAAAAGGAGAACGTGATAGAGCAAGAGCAAAGACCAGAGTTATTATTGGGCCGTCTTTTCCTCGCTGGAGAGCTCTTTTAGAAAGAACAGCATGAATTACAGAGTGTCACTTAGCTGTGCTGCTAATGGCTAGGTAAGTAATAAATGATTTCACCAGGGTTATTGTGTTTGGTCGGGCATAAAGTTGTTATACAGTCCTGATAAAACTATTTATTCAATGTGTGGAGGTGGAAAAGTTTGTTTTCGTTGTTTTGCCTGACATTAGGAATGTAAACATGCCTCTTATGCCCGAGAGAGAGATTTAATGTTACGACAGTGGCGTTACGACAGTGGCGTTACGACAGTGGCGTTACGACAGTGGCGTTACGACAGTGGCGTTACGACAGTGGCGTTACGACAGTGGCGTTACGACAGTGGCGTTACGCAGCGAGCCTCTGGAGGGCGACAAAGAGCATATATCCGCAAAGTTCAGGAATGGGGCTTTAAACACGTGTGGGTGCATATAGGACACAACCTAAGTGATTTCTGTATTTAAACCACTTGGATGAAACACCGTGGTTTATCATAATGCTGTTAGTAGAAAAAGCAGGAATATGACTAATGATTTCCCATTTTCACATGTGGTACATGCCCACCTGCCCACGTGCTGGGTGGGCGTGGCCAGCAATAGATTGTTTTCCTAAAGTGACAGAGCCCTGAAACTGCTTACTCTGGAATGTCCTGAAAATGTTAAGAAAAAAGCTGGTAAGGTCATTTTATGTGAAAGGATTTTGGGCCCAAAAAATCCTGAACATGTTCTGTATCAAGCATTAAACTATTATAACTAAAATAAATCAAAAGTCCCCTCTAAAAATAAAACTTTTGCAGGATTGTTAACTGGTGAGAAGCTCTACTTCTGTTGATGCCAAGCGTCGAAGTATTTTAAGTGCTGATTATGTGTTCAATCTTTTTTTTTTCCATCTTCCACATTCAACTCTGTGATATGGTGGAAAATTAGGATCAAAGGAGACAAAGTACTGTATCCAAGAATCCTGAAATTTGTGTTCCACTCAGGGAAGTTGCATGAACCTCACTTCAGACATTCCAGCTCTGGAAAACTCAAGAGAACAAACGTTTAACTGACAAATAAAAAATCCTTCTTGCTGATCCAACAATTCATTATAACACAGAAATTTGGCATCTGTTCATCACACATATGACCACACCCCACTGCATTTTAATACTGAGGTTAGTACTGAACCTATTCACCAGAAACTATAAGTATTATAAAAACCAGGAGAGTTCTCAACGATTGTTATATCTGTTTGTCTACAGCAGAAGATAAATGATTATTCAAGCCTGTTGTTGATACACTGATCCTTGCTCTGGAATAGTTTTTTTTATTTTATTTAACTCATTCAAAAGGAAAAACAAAACAGTTAAAGGTACTGTGGACATTCTTTACTTCTGGGTGGATCATCTAAACCATTGGTCCACATAACTGTCAATCATTCTGGTGAAGCTAACTGAAGGCCGTCGTTCGTGCTCGCTCCTAAGTTAGTTTTCACTTCCTGCGCATGCAAACTCTTTTCAACGATGGCGTGCGCTGAAAGAGAAGGTTGGGCTCCCCACAGACGCTGCTGACGCTGGTTTTCTGCTCGACAGAAAAGCTAAAGTTCGGCATGCTATTTGGAGAAACGCATTTAAAACTAGAAGAAGTTATCTACGACTATAATCTAACTTTCCAGTGTTGCGCATGCGATTTTTCAAAATGTGGAGAGGGCGGTTCTTTCCTGAAATTCAGAAACATTGTATGCATTACCTTTAAATTAAATGGAAAAACAACAAAATTCACAACGACACAAAACTGAATGAAAAGGAGCAGAGCAAAGAAATGTCTTCTTATAATATAGTTCAGGTTTTAACGTCTGAATTATTTGTTAAGTTCGTCCTGTGTTGGTTATCCACATCCATTATTTGGTTCTTTTCTGAACACAGAGTAATAGAGATTTGTTTTTACCTTCTTGCTGAAGTTTCGGCTACAAAAACAAATCTCTATCACTCTGTTTTCAGAAAAGAACCAAATATCCATCCATCCATCCATCCATTTTCTGCCGCTTATCCGGAGTCGGGTCGCGGGGGCAGCAGCCTAAGGAGGGAAGCCCAGACCTCCCTCTCCCCAGCCACTTGGGCCAGCTCCTCCGGGGGAATCCCAAGGCGTTCCCAGGCCAGCCGAGAGACATAATCTCTCCAGCGTGTCCTGGGTCTTCCTTTGGGTCTCCTCCCGGTTGGACGTGCCCGGAAAACCTCACCAGGGAGGCGTCCAGGAGGCATCCTAATCAGATGCCTGAGCCACCTCAACTGGCTCCTCTCGATGTGGAGGAGCAGCGGGTCTACTCCGAGCCCCTCCCGGATGGCCGAGCTTCTCACCCTATCTCTAAGGGAGAGTCCAGCCACCCTGCGAAGAAAACTCATTTCGGCCGCTTGTATCCGCGATCTCGTTCTTTCGGTCACTACCCAAAGCTCGTGACCGTAGGTGAGGGTAGGAACGTAGATCGACCGGTAAATTGAGAGCTTCGCCTTTCGGCTCAGCTCTCTCTTCACCACGACAGACCGGTACAACGCCCGCATCACTGCAGACGCAGCACCAATCCGCCTATCGATCTCACGCTCCACCCTTCCCTCACTCGTGAACAAGAACCCGAGATACTTAAACTCCTCTACTTGGGGCAGGACCTCGTCCCTGACCTGGAGAAGTCATTCTACCCTTTTCCGACTCAAGACCATGGTCTCGGATTTAGAGGAGCTGATTCTCATCCCAGCTGCTTCACACCCGGTTGCAAACTGCTCCAGCGAAAGCCGGAGATCACGTTCTGACGAAGCCAACAGGACCACATCATCTGCAAAAAGCGGAGACCTGATCCTTAGGCCACCAAAACGGATCCCCTCACCACCTTGGCTGCACCTAGAAATCCTGTCCTTAAAAGTTATGAACAGAATCGGTGACAAAGGGCAGCCTTGGCGGAGTCCAACTCTCACCGGAAACGAGCCCGACTTACTGCCGGCAATGCGGATCAAGCTCCGACACTGGTCGTACAGGGACCTAACAGCCCGTATCAAGGGGCCTCGTACCCCATACTCCCAGAGTAGCCCCCACAGGGCCCCCCACAGGGCCCCCCGAGGGACGCGGTCGAACGCCTTCTCCAAATCCACAAAACACATGTAGATTGGTTGGGCGAACTCCCACGCACCCTCCAGGACTCCCCCAAGGGTATAGAGCTGGTCCAGTGTTCCACGGCCAGGACGAAAACCGCATTGCTCCTCCTGTATCCGAGGTTCGACTATCCGACGGACCCTCCTCTCCAGAACCCCTGAATAGACCTTACCAGGGAGGCTCAGGAGTGTGATCCCCCTGTAGTTGGAACACACCCTGCGGTCCCCCTTTTTAAATAGGGGGACCACCACCCAGGTCTGCCAGTCCAGTGGAACTGCCCCCGATGTCCACGCGATATTGCAGAGCCGCGTCAACCAACAAGAACCAAATAATGGAATAATATTTGACCTGTTGTAGACAGCTCTTTGAACAACCTCAGTTTGAAGAAACAGATAAATATTGACTTGATTAGCAAACTAACAGCGAACCCAAAGTGGCTAATCATTAATTTGAATTAATAAAGTGATTTATTCTTTAAATTATTACATTGATTTTGCATCACATGCTAACTTTCATAACTGGTTACTTTCAAGTGCAGCTGGCTGTAGCACCTTTAATGTAGAGTGTACCATTTCTGGTTGGCAGTGGCATCCCCAAGGGGTGGCCAGGGGTGAGTTAAGTGTTTTGGATGCATATTGTTTTGTAATAAAAATGAATTAAGGAGCATGCAATGCATGCTATCCCCCGGTTACCACAAGGACCAATTTGGTGTGCCATCCCAAAATTCTCTCTGGCCCCGTCTGGCCACCCGTATCAAAATTTTCTGGGGGCACCTCTGGTAGTTGGAATTTAATTACGAAACTAAACCGATGGTGGGTGAACTGTGTTAAAACGAGTATTTAAACAAATCTTTGAGACTGGAGTTATTTTCGCAGTAAGGCTAAATCCAGGTATTCTTCGACAAGACATTTGTGTCCCTGGAGGGAATGTGGGTGTAACAAGTGCAGCTGCATAAGGAGCAAATGACACTCCGAGACAACCATGGGATTCTTGCAAACACAACATGCACATACTTCAGAAGACTTTATTAATGTCCATTTATAACTGAAAATATGGAATTTTAATTAAATATTTGCTGCTTAACTGTAGATGTTTTTACAAAGGTAAGACATCTCCTCCATGTTGTCTTCATGTTGAAGATTAACAGGAAAAAACATTCTGCATGATATCATTGTAGAGATAATTGCATAAAGATAGTTAAAACTGTTTCTGACCTGGTTCAAAGGTGCTGAGATGGTGTTCGGTGCCTTTGAACAAGGCATTAAATGACCTTTCAACACCAGGAATCAAACCAGAGCCCTGAAGTTAGTTAAAGCTCAATTTGATGAAAAAATGTTGAGAAAGTGACCTTTTTAGAAATGATCTCCTGTCTGACCCTCCATGTTTTGATTCAAATGGTCATGCAGGTTATCATCTAGCTGAGAGTGGCGTGAGAAGCAGGTTTGGGTTTTAACAACGTTTTGTCTTGGAGGTGTTGGGTCTAGTTTTACCCAACCCAACGCTCATACCCATGCCCAGCGTTGAATGAGAAAATGGATGTGCACGATTTAGGGAAACTGACTTTTTTCAATTTCTATTTTGTTGTGACACCTGACCCCTTCTGGGCTCCATTTGAGCTAAGAATATACACACAGTTGACACAAATGAAAATTAAACAAACTTCAAATGGAAATGTTTTTATTTTAGGTGAGACATCGCCGAAAAAACAGATGCCAAAATCATTTAATCGGCTTCTTCATAATTACAAATCAATTTGTCCTTCACACCGCAACATAAGACCCATCTCCTTTCTTCCCTGGGTCTTTTTCTGTCTTTCAGGAGTTTTTGAAAGGAGAAAATTCTCTTTCATTACAAGGCAAACAGCTGTTGGTGTCTTTTATCAAACAGCTCTTTGTGGAGGAGAAGAGATACAGCGCTGTGCAACATTTAACCTTTTTATATAGTCTTACAATTGAGGCTCTCAAGGCCTTTCATTTGTGAAGTTCCTGTGGAAAAATCAGGGCGCTTGGACTCATTTTACTACCGGTACAGTATATTTATATTTCAGCTCCAATCAAAGCTGGCCAATATGCCATCCCTATGTATTTTCCCCCTCTGAGCCCTGCCTCCCCACTATAATTTCCACCGACATTTTGTGTGCAAATGCAGTAATAGACACATTTATCACATCAAAAGAGATTCAATTTTCTTTTCAATCATCCACCGGTATGAATAGCGCCACATCCTCTGTGGCCAACAATGAGAGGCCATTACCGTGAGCCAAAGGATGGCTTCGCCTTCTCTCTTTATTCAAGGGGAAAAGTGTGTCAAACTGTTTTCTGAAGCCAACATTTGTTCTAGGCAAATAGAGACAGCTTTCAGACAGGTTAGTATCCAATTTTATTGTCAGACAAATGTCATTTTTGTTTGGGTCGGCAGTAATCATTGGGCTCAGTCACCAGTGGTCCCCGGCACCAAAGCCAGCAGTTAGTCCATTTAATACTCTAACTCTCATGTCAGCGGCTGAATGCCGAGTCCAGACGTTCCACCCGCTGTCTCTTCATTCATTATCTGAAGTGGGTGGTATGTGTCATTCAGGCCTCGACCTTTGGGGGGAAACGGAACGGAGGTGTCTGAGATGGCACTGCTACGAGAGCAAAGGAAATATTTTACAGCTGCAATTAATTATTTCCTCACTGAGAGATCAGCCAAGAGGATCTGACGCTTTCTGTCAGATTTTCATTTCAGGGACGTGTCTACGACCTGCAAAAGTACTGCTGCATGTCTGCCTCTGCTCTAATTTGTCTCACGGGTTTTTGGTAAAAATCACCACCTTTCACCGTAACCAAGCCAGTGACTAGACTTTACTCAGATCACACTCAAATTATGTAATAAAATGGAAAATGCATCTGATGTATTGAGTTGATTTGTAGTCTTTTTAAAGGTGAGGTTCACTGACGAATGTATGGTCCTTGTTTATTTTTTAAATATGATCGGTCACTCGGAGTTTCACAGGCATGCAGAACATGAAAATAATCGTCTAGCCCTATTTTCTACATTAGCCTCTGAAAGAAAATAGATGGAGAAACATTCGGGTCAGAAAAATCTCACAAATCAACGTCACTTTGTCTTTTTTTTTTCTCCGTGTCCTGTCTGGCTGTAAAGCAATCAGAATGGATGTCTGAGTGCAAGCCTTATGTTATAGATTCAGCTATAATGCCCCGCCTGATATCAAAACTTCTGGACATGGAAATGAAAGAGAAAGGGGGAGAGAGAAGGGGGGGGGTTCACAAAGATAAACAATAAAGAATGTAAAAGAATGTAAAAGAATCCAGTTCTAGACCTGCAGAGAGAGAGAGAGAGAGAGAGAGAGAAATAGGGGACACACAAAAATACAACAGAACCTACAGCCCCCCAATTTAAAAAGGGAGGATGTGTTCCAACTACAGGAGGATCTCACTCCTGAGCCTCCCTGGTAAGGTCTATTCAGGGGTTCTGGAGAGGAGGGTCCGTCTGATTGTTGAACCTCAGGTTCAGGAGGAGCAATGTGGTTTTCGTCCTGGCCGTGGAACACTGGACCAGCTCTACACCATTAGGGGGGTCCTGGAGGGTACTCTGGGAGTATGGGGTACAGGACCCTCATTGATGAGCTGATATGGCACTTACACACTAGCATCAGCTCTGCACGGCCTGGTCAGGATATCTTGTGTTCACATCCAGGTGACCCGGGAATTTCTAGCGCCGAACTGGACGTGTTTTCAGCCCTCTTCCCAAGGCGGTCAGCCTCTGGCCGAAACCGGTCCAACTCACCCACTGCCGACTGATTGGTCGGCTCAAATTCACGCCTACCATTAGGGGGAGCCTCCGATTAGCAGATAGAATCAGCCAGCGGGGGCTTCCCCCGTGCACGTTTCATTATCATTCTGGATGCTGAGGAGTTAACGAGCCTCTGACTGAAGCCGTTTTTCTGTTTCTGTCTGCCGTGAGGAGGGCACACACACACACACACACACACACACACACACACACACACACACACACACACACACACACACACACACACACACACACACACACAGCAAAGCAGGATGCTATAGGGCAAAGAGTCTCCAAAGCACAAGACTGCTCAGAACGCCTTTGTTTAATAAGGAAGACACTGTAGACTTCTCTGCGCTCCTTTGACCCGCCCACATGCTCGGAGATGCGCTCATGACATCACTGATATCTTCGCGCCAATTTTTTGTGCTGATTTTGGAGATCGCCCATGTGCTCAACTATGTCTGCATCCCTAAGGCAGTGTGAAATGAATGCGGCCGGGCTGGGGCCGGTGGAGCAGAGCGGAGTGGTGCTGATGCTGTCATTGCCGGCAGTAAGTCGAACTTGTTCCCAGTGAGTTGGACTCTGCCAAGGCTGCCCTTTGTCACCGATTCTGTTCACAACCTTTAAGGACAGGATTTCTAGACGCAGCCAAGATGTTAAGAGGATCCGTTTTGGTGACTTAAGGATCAGGTCTCTGCTTTTTGCAGATGATGTGGTCCTGTTGGCTTCATCAGACCGTGATCTCCAGCTTTTGCTGGAGCGGTTCACAGCTGAGTGTGAAGCAGCTGGGATGAGAATCAGCTCCTCTAATGGCATGTACACACTAGCATCAGCTCTACGCGGCTCTGCCGGCCCCGGGCGGCTCCAACCTGGCTGCATTCATTCCACTCTGCCTTAGAGATGCGGACGCAGTTGAGCACATGGGCGGTCTCCAAAATCGGCGCGAAAAATCGGCGCGAAAAATTGGCGCGAAGATATCATTGATGTCATGAGCACATCTCTGAGCATGTAGGCGGGGCAAAGTAGCGCGGAGAAGTCCATTGTGTTTTCCTCATTAAACAAAGGCGTTCTGAGCAGCCTTGTGCTTTGGAGACTCTTTGCCCTATGATATTTCATCCTGCTTTGCTGTGTGTGGCAGCCTGGCAGCACTGTGTGTGTGTTTGTGTGTGTGCGTGTGTGTGTGTGTGTGTGTGTGTGTGTGTGTGTGTGTGTGTGTGTGTGTGTGTGTGTGTGTGTGCGTGCGTGCGTATGTGTCTGTGCGCTCCTCACAGCAGAGACAGAGAAAACAGCTTCAATCAGAGGCTCGTTAAGTCCTCTGCATCCAGAGTGATAATGAAGCACGCAGGAATCCCCTGCTGCCTGATTCTATCTGCAAATTGGAGGCTCTAACAGTAGGTGTGAATTTGAGCCGGCCAATCAGTCGACAGTGGGTATGTTGGCCCGGTTTCGGCCCAAGGTAGAACGCCTTGGGAAGAGGGCTGGAAAGACATCCGGTTCGGCACCAGAAATCCCCGGGCTACCCGGATGTGAACACAATATATGCAGACCCGACTATGCGAAGGTGGTGCTGGTGTGTAAGCGCCATAAATCCGAGACCATGGCCTTGAGTCAGAAAAGAGTAGAATGCCTTCTCCAGGTCAGGGACGAGGTCCTGCCCCAAGTGGAGGAGTTTAAGTATCTCGGGGTCTTGTTCACGAGTGAGGGAAGGGTGGATCAGGAGATCGATAGACGGATTGGTGCTGCGTCTGCAGTGATGCGGGCGTTGTACCGGTCTGTCATGGTGATTTACCGGTCGATCCATGGTCCTACCCTCACCTATGGTCACGAGCTTTGGGTAGTGACCGAGAGAATGAGATCGCAGATTTAAGCGACCAAAACAGGTTTTCTCTGCAGGGTGTCTGGGCTCTCCTTTACAGAAAGGTTGAAAAAATCGGTCGTCTGGGAGGGGCTCGGAGTAGATCTGCTGCTCCTCCACATCGAGAGGAGCCAGTTGAGGTGGCTTGGGCATCTGGTTGGGGTGGCGCCTGGACGCCTCCCTTGTGAGGTTTTCCAGGCACGTCCAACTGGGAGGAGACCCAAAGGAAGACCCAGGACACGATGGAGGGTCTATGTTTCTCATCTGGCCAGGGAACGCCGTAGGATTCCCCCTAGAGGAGCTGGTCCAGGTGGCTGGGGAGAGGGAAGTCTGGGCCTCTCTGGCTGCTGCCCCCACGACCCAATCCAGGATAAGCGGAAGAGAATGGATGGATGGAAGTTAAGGATTTACTCTCAAGTTTATAAAGAAGACACACTGGAATTTTTTTCAGGTAGAATAAATCTGGAGCTATTTTACAGAAAATGACCACAGACAGTTTTCTATTTAAATAGGTATTAGAAAAAAAACTTTTTGTATGCTTTATTTATTATTTTTAGAGAAAAGAGAAAGAAAAAAAGAACAAAATTCTTTCCAATTCTTTATAAAAATCATAAATCAGAATCAGCCTTGAAAAGTGCAATCATTCATTTGAAAACAGAAACATTTTATTAATTTTATGCTCTGGTTTGATTGGCTGCTCAAATTAGTTTTTAGTCACATGGAAGGATTTGCTGTTACTGCAGTTTTATTCTGAGAAATATTTTCTTCCAACTTTACATAACTCAGCCATTATTTTTAATATTAGCCTTTAAATATGCAGTTAATACTAAAACTGAATGAATCTAACCAGTTTAAAAGTACATTTTTAAAAATAGTTCTCACATCTACTGGTTCAAACAAGTGAATGATCATTTATTTCTGAAACTGCCTCCATAGCATCACTCCTGGCCTCTATTAGTAAAATGAACAGACTCAACCAGAGAATTGTTTTTCTGTCATCTTGTGCCACAGATGAAAAATTCTTCCTGTCTGCCAAACCAGTCCAACCACAGCTGGTGAGGTCATTCATGCAGCGGGGACTGGACCAGTCCTGAAAGCTGCTAGTCTGATCTCACCGACAAAAGATGCTCAAATAACTCTAGTTTGGATATTTCACAATTATCTCTTGTCTCGACTTCAACTGAGTCTTAAAGTTTCTTGTAAGTCTCTGGGTTTGTGTGTTTGGAGAGGCTGAGGAGCATGTGCTCACTGGTGTGATGGTAAGGATGGCAGGATTCTGAACATGTAAAATAAAAACACCAACATCTTTCTAAAGGGTTTTATTAGTGGTTTAGCAACTTCCTCATGCTGGATGTGGCAGAAATGCTGGATCATTCTATGGTTTAGAGCTATTTTTTATCTAAATCCACACAAATGACAAAAAAAGGATGAATATTGCAGTTTGAGAATGTACCATGTTGATTTTAAAAGCTAACGAGTTTACAGCAGCTGGGGATGATATTTAGTGTAACACATGATTACATTGTGTCTCTCTATTAAATATGCATTACGTATAGAGCTGGACCTCTGACCTTGGCTTTAGAGTGAGTTCCCATCATTTTATCTTGGAATAAAGAGAGAGACTGCCAGCAATTACAGCAAGTTAATTACATATTCACTTTTATCTAGTAGTCTCTTTTGATGGAGGAGGTGTGTGTGTGTGTGTGTGTGTGTGTGTGTGTGTGTGTGTGTGTGTGTGTGTGTGTGTGTGTGTGTGCCGTAACATTATTGTGACTACTTGTTAGATCAGGAGGAAAAGGAGACAGAGCCGAGAAAAACAGTTTTTTCCACTTTAATAATTTAAACAAAGTCCCACGCTGGTGTAAAACGCAAAAAGGTGTGAAAAAATAAAAGGGTTAGGGTAACCCAGCCTAAAGCATCTGGAAACTTTCAAAATAAAAGTCATGCAGATTTCCAATTGCTTATAGTAAAAAGGTTTGTCATTACGTATGAGACCTCCATAGCCGAGGTAAACAGACAGAAAATACACCACAGACCTTTTTGGATACATGCAGCCATCTTTCTCAATGTTTGGTATCATTTGAACTTTTGAAATCACATGTGGTGTTGCAATTCTCCCGTGATTTTGTGACCTAGTGGGACCAGCTGCATGGAAAGCTTTCACGTCTGAAACGCTCCTGGTTGGAAGGGAGCTCGCAGGTAAAGCGCATCTATTACGTTACACACTGCTTACGGATCCAGTAGAAAGGCTGGCAGCTCATTAAAGGCAGAGATACGTTTTGCTGTGAACTGGTGTTATAGAAGTTATGCTGCGTTCAAGTTACCTCAGAACTCGGAACTAAGAATGACGTCACACCCAAGTTAACAGTGTTCTGGTTACCGTAGTCGGTATTCCAATATGGCGGCGTCCTTAAAAACTGCTGTTTTGGTAGCTCTCAACGAACACAGATGTCTAATAAACAACACTTTCAGTTTGTTCAGCTTAGAGATGCAAGCGTTCCATGTAACATTGATTTTAAATGCACTCTTATGTGTGTGTCTTGTAAAATAAACACATTTCAATCAAAACTTACTGTTGTTGATACGGAGAGCTGCCATCTTGGATCTCGAGGTTGGAGTTCTGAAAAACTTCTGAGTTTCCGACTGAGAGGTCCGACTTTGCGGGACATTTTATTTGATTTTTCCTATTCGGAAGTCGGAATTTCCGAGGACAAATTGAAGTTAAAGTCCCAGGACACGCACCATTAAAGGAGACGTATCATGACTTTTTTAAGTTATGATAGTTCTCTGGTCGATAAAAAAACATTTATGAAGGTCTTTGCATAAAAACCTTCTCACATATAGCGATTTCAGTAGTTTTGTTCTTGGCATTTTCAGTACCTTCCAGAATGAGTCATTTCAGGGCTCTGTCCCTTTAAGGAACACAAGGTGGCGTGTCTTCTGATAGGCTGGGCTTTTTTGTTTGTTTTGAGGGTTTATTAAAAGGATGGAGGGGTCTTTAATTGGCAGTTTGCACACATTGAGTTCAGATGAAAAAGAGAGAAAAACAGCCTATAACATGACAAGTCTCTGAAAACAAAGTTCCTCTGAGAGCCGAAACACATGCTGCCGGTCCAGAGCAGTGTCAAACACACTTAGCCTTGTCAGACATATAAAAACCCAAAGGCGATGGACGCTGGGGCTGTTATACGATACACTCCGTCATAACTGTTGACACGGACAGTTAACACATGCAGCGCAGTGGTTTGCTACTGTCTGCAGCTGTGGGCAGCGCTACAGAAATAACAAATAACGTTCTGCTGCCTGGTTGTCTGCAGGAGAAACAATCTGTCCACAAATCCTCAGAGATCAGAATGAAGGGGAAAGGAAAGACGAGTCTGTGTGTTTATATGAATATTTTGGTGTATAGGGTAGGGGGTATAATACCTAAATGGAGACTGCGTGCTGCGTTTGCTTGTTGATGGTGAGAGAGGCTCTTGGGACCAACAAAGGGAGTGTGTGTGTGTGTGTGTGTGTGTGTGTGTGTGTGTGTGTGTGTGTGTGTGTGTGTGTGTTCTTCATCAGGAGTAACATTGGTGGCATTCAGCTTCATTTCAGGAAGAAAACCTAAGTCATGATAATATGAAGACTATAAAAGGAAGAGGAAAGATGTACCAGATGTGAGAGATGATTGGTTAATTTATGTTAAACTGTTGAATGTATTTTAAACAAAAGAATCTACATTAACTTTAATTATTAAAACGTATTGTCTCAGTGCAGGTGTGTAAAATAGCATCCCCTTTTCTTTCCTAGGGCTTCACAGCAAAGTTTGGTGAAAGTTCTGGGAGAATCTGATCAAACTCACATAAATATTTAATAAAACATTCCAATTTTGCTGCACACGCACTATGTTGGTGCCTTTCCTACCACGATTATTCCAGCAAGTACTTTTATGATGCCTTCCATCAAAAGGCACGCATGTACTGCTGCAGCCTGTTTGTGAATTCATGTGTTCATTTGTAAGATATTCCATGAACCACTCCATGAGTTTAATAAAATTCTTAGAAAGTTCGATTTATCTGCACATTTAATTTTACAGGTCCGCCCTATTCAGCTCATAAAAATGATCAAATACAAAAAATTGCAACAGGGAAGTCAATTTCAGGGTGTTTTTAGTTGAAAGTCATCCCAACACATCAATCCTTAACATCCCTATTAAATGTTGAAGTTCCTCATTATTTGCACATGAACAAAAAATTACCTTCAGGAGCAAATCTTAACTGACACAAAATTAGCTGTAACTCAACCTCTATGATACGGCTTAAATAGCAGGTTGTGATCAAGGATGGAGTTTTTGTTTTTAAATGTAGGGAGACACAAATGACCAGGGTGTCAGTGACGTATCTGCTCGATATACCGCAGTTAAATAAGTTCTACTTCATTTAATAAATGGAAATCTTGAATTGTTTTGGCTGTAGGAAAACCCAGAAGCATATAAAGCTTACAGGCATTGAGACAGATGGATCATCACAGACGGGTGTATGAGAAAATGAACTCCTTCCAAATGTTCTGACCAGTACACCACCAGTGGTGGGACAGAATATCATAGGAGGTCAGAAATTGAATAAGATATCCATGATTAGACCTTTTGCTGCACCAGCCTTCATAAAAAAACTAGTAAATAATGAAGTAAATTTACTCAATAATCACATTAACAAGGTTCACCTGTGAGTCTACTGCATCTCTACCTGGGCGGTTTGCTTCTCAGTCCTGACTAAATACTCAGACGGATGGTGGATGAACTTTGAAAGCTCTGATTTCAAATCCACATTGGGTGAACCACATACAGATTATCATCACGTTAAAGTTTGTCTCAATGCCAAACCTTTTTCTTTCAACGTGACCTCCTCCTTTACCTCCTCCAGCCTGTACTCCATCTCTTACATCCTCTCTTTCTCCAGCCTCTCCTCCAGCTTCTCTTCCTCTAGCCCAGTGGTTCTCAATTAGTGGGGCGCGCCCCCCAAGGGGGGCGCGGGAGAAGAGCTGAGGGGGCGCAGCGGACGCACCCGACCCCCCCCTCCACCCACCCCCACCCGCTCGGAGCCTCCCCACTGAGAATACAAGGGTATTCCAACCTCCACTGTCAGTCCAATAAATGAGGATCACAGACTGATTTGTGAACACAGAAAAAGTCCAAACATGAATTTTATTTAATGGAAAGGCAGTGCATGTGTTAGATGGACAAGAAATTTAGATTTTTCTTACTTTTTGTTTCGCTTTATATTTGTTGTTTAGTGACGTTTAAACGGCCCGTATTAAACATGGTTATGTTAAAAAGAAGCCTCATCTTTGTTTCCCTGCGGTGCCCACCATAGTGGTATTTTATTTAAATAAAATGTTTTTAACACAACTTTCTTTCTTTCTTTCTTATATGAGAAATTGAAAGAATTGCTGCTGCATTTGGACACGCTAAGGAGGGCGCATTTGCTCGCAGCCAGAGGCTGCATGATCCATTTTCCCTTCACTTTCATTTTAAAAATAATAATAATAAACATTCAATAAAACCATTAAATATCCATTCTTTTTAATTAATATTTAGTCCAAACAAGCTGACCAGAGAGCCCCTGTACCATATAAACAATGCAATTAAACAATTTCACTTAAATGATCACCTGCTGCGGCCCCAACGCACATTCCTTCTGCTCCGGCGTAAACCTGATGGTCACCTGCTTGTGCGTAATCAGATGTCTCTATGGAGCTGCTGAAGAGGCTAACGAGGTTCTGGACTTTTGCCTCAGACAGACTCATGGCAAGGCAGATTTATTTATACAGCGCATTTCCTTCCCGAAGGCAACTCAAAGCGCTTCATGGCTCATGGCTGTTAAAATGTGATGATTCAGAGCTCCGCTGACACGCTGGATCCGAAGATCCAAGCAGCTACTAGAGTAACGATTTCTACTTCAGCCAGAGTTTTAAAGTCAGGAAACATTTGTCCAAATGAAATAACCAGAAGTCTACCAGACTCTCTGAAAGAAGGGTTTCCACTTTCCAGATCTGGAAGCTCTCGACATTTGCGCTCTGGTGCGCAGATCTGTCAGACGCGCTCTGAGCTCCTATTGCGCGCCGCTTTGTGCGCACTGCCAGATGCGGAGAATAATGCAGATGCTTTGATGGAAATCTTTCCATGATGTTACCTCCACGATGGATTCTTCTGTGGGCAACAAGGTCATTCCCCCGCACTTTCCCCTACCGCCCGACATTCGCCGACGGATCAGCGCCTTAGTATGGCAAGCCGATTTAACATTTAAGCAGACTGGATGACGTGTATTCAGATATCTATAATTCTGTTGTTCCTAGCAGAAATTAACATTCCAGAAAGCCATAAAATCAATCATACTGTACACAATGAACATTGTGCCCCCCCCCCCCCCCCTCGCACATTGGGAGGGGGGCGCGAAAAAATCTATGTATCCTAGGGGGGGGCTTCACCGAAAGTATTTGAGAACCACTGCTCTAGCCCCTCCTCCATCACCCAAAAATTTTCATCGCCACCTTACATGGTCTGAATGCCCCCTAGGGGGCGCTACGGCCCTCATTGAGAAACCATGCTCTGGAGCAGGTCTGCCCAACTGTGGTTCTAGAGAATCCCTATCCAGCATGTTTTAGTTGATTCTCTACACAAACACACCTGATTCAATGGTTGAATCACCTGTTTAACAGGTCATCAAGCCTGTTATTCACTCACTGAGAAAAACCATCTGCAGGGAAACAACTAAAACATGCTGGATAGGGGGATCTCTAGAGTGAGTGTAGCTCCACGGGAAGCTGTAGCTCATCATCACCAGAGTGTGAATTTGGGTTTGAATGGATGAACGACTGTTGTGTTGGAAAGTGTCTTGGGGGGTTCTAGGACTGTGGATAGTAATAATAGCTGAAGGTTTCCTAAAATGGTAAATTTCCTGTTTTTGTATGAGAACACAGTCACATTATCCACACACACATTCACACGCCACAGCTGCCCTTGGGCGCACTGACAGAGACGAGGCTGTCAAGCACAGGCGCCACCGGTCCCGCCGACCACCACCAGCAGGCAAAGAGGGTGAAGTGTCTTGCCCAAGGTCACAATGACTGTGACAGGCTGAATGGGACTCGATCCCACAACCCTCCGGAAACGAGAAAGGCACTAAACTCCTCTGCCACCATTGTCCCAAAAAGGTTGTGATTGCTTTTCAGCAATTAAAAAAATAACACTTTATAGACTCTGACCGACTGAAAATAACTGCCTCAGTATTATGGGAAAGTTGCACACTATTACTATTACAGCTGCTATTACTACTATTATTAATAAATGTAAAGTGTAAAGTAGTGGGATCAGTGTTAATGATATATTTAAATCATTCACATTCTTGTTGCACTTTGAGTTTCTCAGCCTGAGGGCTGTGACTCTACCCTCACACTGGTTTGAGAGTTTTGCCAAATTAAAGTCTAACTTCTGAAGGCAGTTTCAAAGTAAAAGAAAAAAGTGTTAGTGTTTTCAGCTCAAAGAACAAGACAGTGACAACGCTTTCCAAGTAAAAAGCCACAACACATAAAAGATTTAGATCTCAGGAGACTAAAAGTGTCTCCTTTCATCTGAACTCCTCAGATCCTTTTCTTAAACAAAACGTCCGTTCCAAACTGAGATAACAGAAACACGTCTCTGAGGCGTGTTCATGCAGCAGCATGATGCTGCAGCTGTCTTCATACCTGTTCTGAAAAACCCAAAAGCTGATAGAACCTGGTGTTTTTGCTTTGTAAAAATATATAATTTAATCACCATCTAGAAACTTTTTCTTCTTTCCGTTATGGATGAGGACAAGAATAAAACATACAGCCCTACAGAAAATGATGGAAAGGGGGGAAAGTGAAGGTTCAGAAACTCAGAAAGTGAGAAAAACTCAAAGCTACAATACTTGGTCTCATGGTCAAACCAAAACAATATCAAAGGAACCTGTGTTTTTAGGCTGTCTGTTTAGTCCTCCTCTGCGTTGATACATATTTCATTGCTTCTCAACAAAGCCAGGCAGGAGCATATTCTATCACAAAAGCCTCTGAACACAGTCCCACATGTATGCTGGACAACACACACACACACGCACACACACACGCACAAAGAAGTTCAATTGTCTCCACACTTGGTTGCAGTGTAACAAGTCCAGGCTCAGCATTAGTGCCCTTAGGTGAAAAAGAAAAGGCGTGAGGACCCTCAATTGTCTCTCCAAGGAGAGGAAGCCTTATAGAGGGGGAAAAAAATCAAAGACGTGACAATATAAAGCTCAAGTTTTGCACATAAACCCTAGAATACTTCTTTGCCTCTGTTTCGTCCAAGATCAAGGGTGTACTAAAAGTTTCAAATTAAAACTTTGCAGCACTTTGAAAGGATCTTTTAAATGCTTTGAAGCTGAGATCTATGGTGTGAAGCTAACAGCAGGTCAGTGTAGGAAGACAATCAAAGGTATTTAAACCTGTGACTCCCAAACTGGGGTCTGTGATCTCCAAGGGGGGTCCTCATAAGACTGCAGGGGGTTCCCACAAATTTGTCTTTTCTGAGGTTGCCAAGATTATATAAATTACATTTATAAAATCCCAATAACACAGATTTTGTCTGAATAAATCCAGATCTCAAGACAGAAAGCAAAGTATCTGGACTGATTCATACCACATGACACCGCCGTGCATTTCTCAGCACAGTGTATTCAACTAGATATAATCCCGGAGGGAAATTTGGTTTGCAGTAGTGCACTCAAAAATACTAGAAGTCTAGAAGCAATAGCCTCCATAGCCTCAGCAGGCCCGACCAGGTTTGTGTCTTGTTAATCACAGCTCTCTATCGGTGTGGTGGGCGGGAATAGCACCAGAGCTGCGACAGAGCAAAACAACAAAGATGGGGCAGCTTGTTTGAAACGGCTTTGGCATCAACTTACTTAGACTTTTCTTTTAGTCAAGAGCAGATAGAGGTACTTACCTTTATTTAGAGAAAGGATGTCGTCTTCTTTGATGTTGTATGACGGACTACCTCGTTGACTGACATCCGTAGCGGTGAGTACATCACGTTGTTTGTTGTCCAATAGCATGTGGAGACAGTTTGAAAGACAACCATAGATCCCGCCCCACGGCTGAGTTCTGTCTATGGGTCGTGGCCAGACTATATATTCACATTTATAAAATGGCTTGCCAGGCTAACTAAATATGATAATAACAGTAAATAAAATAATAAAATAAATAAATAATACAATAAAATTGTTGCATCAAGTGATAGGTGGTTCTGGGTAATTAGGAGTTAATGCTGCCTAAAGTGAACAAGAAACCCATGTCAGAGAGAAGATGCATTTCCCAAGAAAAAACTAGATATGTGGAGAAAACTCAAAAAGAAGAGTGGTGTTTCTCATGACAAGCTGTGAAAGGAGGCCAGGACTTTTTAACCCTGCTGAAAAGGGTATTCTACAGTTGAAGTCACCACACAAGGGCTTCTGGGTATGGTCATACCTACGAGCCACATTTGACAATAGAAAATATGCAGTTTCAGAGCGCTTGGACATTGATGTGTATGGGGAGAATAAAGTCTCAATAGATTTGTAAGTAAGTAAGTAAATTTTATTTGTATAGCACTTATCACAGACAGAGAATCACAAAGTGCTTCACAAAGATCAACAAAACACAAGATGGTCATCATAAAATGATCTTAAAACAAAACAACAGAATATCATAAAATCATTAAAAATCAGAAAACAGAAAGTCATAAAATTATAAAAATGATAAAACAAATGAAAGATTATTATAAATACAAGTAAGAAAAAATTAATAAAACATAAAAGATTTAAGTAAAAGCAGTTTTAAACAAAAGGGTCTTCAGCTGCTTTCTAAAGGTGACCAGACTGTCAGTAACACGTAGGGATAAAGGAAGTTCATTCCAAAGTCGGGGTGCAACAGCCTGGAAAGAGCGATCACCTCGACTTTTATATCTGGTCTTTGGAATTTCTAGAAGGTTCTGGTTGGTGGACCTGAGGGCTCGGGTTGGAGCATAAGGCTTTAACAGTTCAGTAACATAAGGAGGAGCTTGGCCATGTAGAGCCCTGTATGTTATAGTAAGGATCCTAAATTGAATTCTAAAGTTAATGGGTAACCAGTGCAGAGACATCAGAATAGGAGTGATGTGAGCTCTTCTGTTTGCTCCAGTTAGGAGCCTCGCTGCAGAATTCTGGACCAACTGAAGGCGGTCAAGGGCTTTTTTGTTAAAACATGTGAAAAGTGTGTTACAGTAATCTAGACGGGAGGAGATAAAGGCATGGATAACCATTTCAAGCTCATGTTTTGACACCAACCTTCGCAGTTTGGAGATATTTCTCAAATGATAAAAACAGTTTCTGACCAGCGTTTTTGAGTGGCCTTCAAGAGACATTGATTGGTCAAAGACAACACCCAAATTTCTCATGTTTGACTTGACAGCAGAAGCTAAATGACCAAGTTGTTGACTAATCAGAGGAGCCATGCTCTCAGGGGCAATGATCAGACATTCAGTCTTTTCAAAGTTTAACTGAAGGAAGTTATCTTCTAGCCAACTAGTGATCGCTGATAGACACTCTAGTAGTTCAGCCAGTTTATGGAGCTCAGATTCCATAAAGGAGCAGTACAGCTGAATGTCATCTGCATATAGGTGATAAGAGACATCATGAAAAGCATCAATTATCTTTCCAAGAGGGTGTATATATAATAAAAACAGGAGTGGACCTAAAACAGAGCCTTGGGGTACCCCACAGAACAGGTTGGTGGAATCTGACATAATTTGGTTTATACAGACACTGAAACTTCTGTTAGAAAGGTACGATCTGAACCAGTCTAGAACAGTTCCAGAGATTCCCAACGAGTCATGAAGTCTGTTAATTAAGGTGCTGTGATCAACAGTGTCAAAAGCTGCAGAAAGATCCAACAATACTAAGACTGTAAATTCCCCGTTGTCTGCAGCCATCATGATGTCACTGGAAACTTTAAGCAAAGCTGTTTCTGTTGAGTGATTTTTACGAAAACCAGATTGGAATTTATCAAAGTTGTTGTGAATTTCCAGAAAAGTAATCAGTTGATCGGCCACGACTTTTTCTAAGATTTTAGAGATAAAGGGCAATTTAGAAATGGGTCTGTAATTATTAGGCTGAGAGGAGTCCAAACTGGGTTTTTTCAGGATCGGTTCAACAACAGCATGTTTGAAAACAGAAGGTACAGAGCCAGATTGGAGAGATAGATTAATAAAATTTGTGTGTGTGTATCTAGATTTGTGTGTGTGTATCTAGATTTGTGTGTGCTTATCTAGATTTGTGTGTGCGTAACTAAAGATTTGTGTGTGCGTATCTATATCTATGTGTGTGTGTATAGATCTATGCATGTGTAACTCTTGATTTGTAACTTGTGTTTACATTTTTGTGTGTAACTTCAGCTCCTACACATACAAATCATTAAATACAAACACACAAATCAACTGGTACACACGGACAAAACTAAATTACACACAGATCAGTTTACAAGTACAAAAACCCTTTGAGACTCTTTTCACGCCTGACTGATTTGTGCGTATGGTGCATTCAATGCTGGGTGAAAGCTGGGAAATCTAGATACACACACACAAATCTAGATATGCACACACATATCTAGATACACACACACAAATCTATTGAGACTTTTTTCTCCCCATAGGTGCGAGGTTTAAAATGGAGGAAGTTGTGTTGATGGAGAAAAACATTCCAGAGCTTTTCTTGATGGTGACCCTGCTAATTATCGATCGCCAGAACTGAAGCGCTAGCTCAAATGTCACGGTGAAAGTAAAAACTAACTCCCGTTAGCAGCGCTGTTGTTTTGAACACCATTATTCCCATCACTGCTCCTTCTTGAGTAATATAAAAATAAGTTCATTACTCACAGTGCTCAAGTTTAATTTTCTCAAGGTAGTTTTTAACTGTCAGGTTATCATTTGTGTCCCTACTTTTTATATTGCACCATCCTCTGGTCAAAAGCCTTTTTCGTGGACGTTTGGGTGGACATGCTGTTTGGCCAAGACGTTCAGCTGGACCCCTCTGTTAACAACGCTGCATCCTAGATAGCTCCATGTCTGACAGCATCGCTAGGACCGGCGGCTGGTCATTCTCGAATTAGGACCTTTCCCTCCAGGAAAATGTAAGGAACAAATATACGTGCTTTTCTTGATCTGCTCCATGCAGTTAAAATCCGCTTGTCCACATAAAAACTACCTTTCCAGCGGTTTCATGTGGTCGTGGACATTGCCCGGCATTGGAAAAGGGATAAAAATTCCCCCCGACATCCAATCTGGGTATCTAGAGTTCGATTAGCACCTCCCCCAGCAGTAGTTCCTTGCTGTTTGAAAATCTTTAGGAGACGAGAAAACAACTTTAGCCAGATCGGAGCAACTCAGACCCATAGGAAACTATAATAAATGCCTGCTTGCTTGTATGACCCTGCATCCCAGAGTGCTTTGCAACATGATGTCACAATCTATTTTTAGCTACTGTAGAAAGCTCTATTGAAACATCTTTAATCTTCTTCTGCTTATTTGTTGTTGTAGCTGTTAACAAAATGCAGGTTGTCTCCAAACGTTGCTGTGATATTTACTATTAGAAGAAAATAACAGTCCATTACTGAAAAAGTAAAAATCCTGAAGCAATTTTGTAAAGAGTTCTAACCCTAAAAACACAAGCAGGCTAGGTAGTTTTCTCTGTATTTCAGCACCGTTGATAATCTGTCTACAAAACCTCATATTTCTCTGATATTGATGACAGTTTATTCTTATTTATTCAGAATTTCACATATAATCAAATATAAATTATCAAAAAAAAAGCAAAAGAGATAAAAGTAACTGTTTTGTTTTTGGGCCAACAGGTAAATGTGGTCATGTGTGGAATAGGCAACTGTTTCTAAAAAGAAATCTTTATTTAGAACAAAAACTGAGCTGAGGTACAATAAGTAAGAATTTGACAGTGAAACAATCACGAAACAATTTAATGGCTCAACAATGTTGGAATGAAGGTTAGATTTAAACAAATTGCCAGTTTTGCTCTTTAAAAAGGCCAAAGAGGGATGTTTACAATCTGTCCCGCCTCCATGCTTCCTGGTTCCAATCATATGTGAGCCAAGTCTCAAATTTGCCAAGTCTTCAACACAAACACTGCTGCACTGGCATTTGTAATTTGACACCGGCTGAACAAAGAGCAGCAATATTGTGGAAATAATGTTAGCCAGTAAAAGGAGCGACCCAGAAGGTATTTCTTGTACCCCTAAGAAGCCATGGCATCTTTTTGTTTTACTCTAATACCGGGTAAAGAAGGCTAGAGGCTAGCATTGAGCTAAAAATGCTAACAGTGAAAAATAGTCGACTCTAAAAATATCTCAAGCTACTTTTCCAATTCCCAACAACTCGATATTACCGTGAAATGTATTTATCTACTTATCAACGACTGGTCTTCACTTGTCATCTACAATCTTGTGGTGCTGATCCATAACTGGCAACCATTTCTCAGAGCAGTTTGTTTTGAAACATGGACTGCAGTACCCACATTTGACCACAGGGTGTCATTCTTACTTCATGCACCTTTATCAGTTAAAAAGCTTTTTTTTTTTCATAAAATTTATATTTCCACCAAAAATCTATCACAACTGTAAACACAGTAGAAAATCTGGCCTTGGTAAAACCCAGAGTAACATATAGGATAACGTACACATGGACACAAACTCTGGATTGATAAGTGACTTTATTCAAAGCATTGTAAACAATCATAGTAACTCTATTTAAATAAAAAGCATTTTTAAATTTCTGTCAGTAACAAATGAAAAATCTGACATTACTGGCTGAGGGAATAGGCTGCCCATCATATTATATTACTGTATCTAATTCATCCAAAAAAATGTGAAATGTCAGTTTAGGTACACAAAATTAAAACAAAATGCTGAAAAAGATGTGCTATAACTGCTGACATCACTCTTTGTACTATGGCAATGCACAGTTCTGTCAGAAGTATTTTATAATGTTTGAATTCATTTGGAAACTTTAATGGTTAAGAACAAAAATGCACTGTGGTTCGGTGTAAGTCATATTTTTGTCATTTTTAAGATATGTTATATCAATTATTTGTCTACAGCCAGTACTCGACTCAAAGTGGGCAGAATTCAGAATCTCTCATGCAGAAAAAATAATATGAATGCATTATAATATCTGATCTACCTCAACTTCCCAGTTCTCTCGTAGTTTTCCTAAACCAGAGAGTAAAAATTAGTGACAAGGCACCGAGGACTTTGCATGAACCAGATAATACAGCCAATTAGGCAGAGTCACATCAACAGCAGCACAAGTCCGGTAGCTTAGCTTATATAGTAGCAGCCCAGGTAACAAACATCATTACCAAATAAGCAGTGCCATGCTAAATTGCGTGGGTTTTAAAAAAGATAATATAACCTTTTTAAAGCACTGGTATGACTTTTCTGAGCAAATGTTTTTTTAAAAAATACTGGAAATTAGTCGCTAATTTAGCTGTATGGAGTATTGCTTTAGTTACAGGACTACTTCCTGTTTCTAGGGACTCCACCCACTTTTGTTTGTTACTGTAGATAAATAACTGATAGAAAATGACCAAAGATCACTTTAGTGTTGTATGAGATTTTCTGTGGAATAACTGGTTGAACGTTTCTTTGGACGTGATACAGAAACAACACTTGAGCCATAAATCAGATGCAGCATTTCAGTCCAGACGCTCTGATACGAGTTCATCTCTGTGTTGGGGTCATCATACGAAGCTCTCCTCCATGTTGGAGCACAGCAGGAAGGAATCGACTAGCCGCGGTTTGATCAGCTGCTGGTAGTCGGCGACCTCGATGCTGTCTGGACAGCCTGCTGCCAGCCTCCTCAGAGCAGCCTGGACACACACACACATACATTATTCATGTGCACACACGCTATCTGCTGTCAAAGATCATGCTGCTCTGCTCTATGCAACAGCACACACACACAC
The DNA here is from genome assembly GCA_006937985.1 of Aphyosemion australe. Taxonomy (NCBI): domain Eukaryota; kingdom Metazoa; phylum Chordata; class Actinopteri; order Cyprinodontiformes; family Nothobranchiidae; genus Aphyosemion; species Aphyosemion australe. Next base: position 1,573,984 of record SSNS01000136.1, read on the forward strand.
GCACACACATACACACGCACACACATGCACACAATAATTATGCAATCACAAAATCAACTGTGAAAGGAGGAACTGGCCTTGTGATTGTTTGTAGTACATGAAGACAAGATTGCTCTGATCAGAGTTAGTTAATCATCTGGAAGAGCTAATGCACGTGAAGTGTCTGACCCATTCAGCCAGGAGAGCCTCTAACATTTACATTTAATGACAAATGATCTGTGAATCTCCTTGATTTCTGAGTGTGTGTCTACACCTCTACATCTCTGCTCCAACTTTTAGCTAACAAACCGCTGAAATACCCAAGCAGACATTTCTCAAGCAGCCCAATTAAATTCCTAAAGATGTTTGCATCTTTATTATTGGGATAAGCTTGAGAAGGAGGAGGAATCATGTGCAGGGATGTTCTTTTTTTATTTGACTGTATTTAATGTTCATATTCTGTGAACCAGTCATGTTAGTCAGCTTTTTTTTTCTTCAGAAAACAGAAATATTGTTATTTTTCAAATCCTCGCCCTGTGGAAGTAATTACACTGGGCCTTGGCTTGGTGCTCTGATGTTCTACATGTATGTGTGACAAATAATAGACTCACTATGCTGCAGAGGAACTCTACGGTCAGAGAAAATGAAAACGGATAATATGTTAGATGTTTAAATTGAATGGGCTATTTGAATGTTTGAATGGTTTATTTGTCTCCAGGACACAGGATCATTCAAAGAAAGGTCTACACACACACATGCACGCATGCACGCGCGCGCACACACACACACACACACACAGACATATAGATATATTTTATACCTACCAGGCAGGCGACCAGAACAGAGTCACTGTTATTTCTCTCAGTAGGGGAGCGACACAGTTCAATGAGACGAGGAACAGCTAAAGACCACAGAGGAGAAAATCTGTTACAAGCTCGTTCCAGTTTTAAATCTTAAAAATAAAAAAATGTTAATTGAGGATTTCTGTAAAGCGGTCTTATTAATCAAAGTGTTTTAGATCATTTCTGTAAATTCAACCAGGAGTCTAATTGTGCATTTTGTTATAAATCATGATTATTAATTTATTATAGATATATTTATGTGACTAAGAGTCTCACGTTGTTTCACATGAGAAAAGACAAAACAGCAGATGTTCAGTCTAAACATTTGTGTAGGTTATGAGATTTCTGTACTCTGTCAGTTTGACTTCTGGTGTTTTCTTCAAGGACACTAGTCAGGACTTTGCTTTGGTGATGATTTACATGAACATAGAGCTGGACGATAAAACGATAGCTATTTACATATCCAAATAACTTTTCCTCAATAGACAGATGAGAACGGGTCAATATAAACCTTTGCTATTAGGAACAGATGAACAGCCAATGATAATAGGAGTTGCTCCACGCTGGACCAATCATGTGGCTGGAATAAAGCCACACAGACAGAACAGTAAAATGGTAAATGTTCTGTATTTGATATAGCACCTTCTAGAGTCCTAGAACCCCCCAAGGCACTTTACAACCCAAATAACAGTTATTCATCCATTCACACCCTGGTAGTGTTGAGCTACAACGTAGTCACAGCTGCCCTGACAGAGGACAGAGCACAAGCGCCACGGGTCCCTCCAACCACCACCAGCAGGCAGGGTGTCTTGCCCAAGGACACAACAGCAGCATTCTCTGCCAAGAGCTGGGATTGATCCTACAACCCTCCGATTGCTGAACAACCTGCTCTACCTCCTGAGCTACTGCTGCCCCGAAAAAGAAAAAATAAGAGTGCCCAAAAGAAAAAAGACAAAGGACACAGTGAATATCATTGACAATAAGGGCTCAAACAGTTCAGTGTGGATGTGTTTTGGCCGTTTAAACCTGGACAAAAAACAAAGTACCTGTGCCGAAGTTCTGACAAAGTATCAGAAAACCACCGATTTCTATTTTAGCTCCTGAACCAGTTCCACCTGATGGAACAGCAGGAGGTAAAACTTTATAATCTCAAAATGTTTTAATCTAGAGGGACTGAACCTGTAGGGTTAAAAAAAACTTCTTCATAAACTTGATGTAATTTATCACTCAGCAGTCTGTTTTGTTTCTGGCTCCCCTTTTCAAATGTCTGCTGCTTCTAGTGACTGGAATAAGATGCAAAAATCACTAAAATCACTAAATGCCTCCACCTACATGACACTATTTACCTTCAGGAACTCATCATGGCCAATAACGTCTGATCAATGAGCTAGCTTCTGACTGCTCTCAGACTCTCATTATTAACTTTATGAATGTTTTCATCTCATTGAAACATGCATGTCCTCTCGTTTCTTTTCGAGCTGCGCACCGTGGTTCCTATATTAACTATGTGTCTGTTCAAACCCAGTGTCATTCCACTCCATGCTTGGGTCATACCACATTCCAACTCACGCTTGTGTTTGCTCAGTCCAGTCCTAGCCAGATCCTGACATAATAACCCTGAAGAAAGTTACTCAATCGACAGCAAAACATTTTCAAGAAAATAAAAAGTCAATGTGTGCTTATTTTCAAAGCTACAAGAAATAATTTTGTTCCTGCAAAAAGAATCTATGGAGTATTCAGATATAAAAGACTGTGTGGTGATAACGTGAGCGCTAATCTTAGATTACAGACGAGGGCAGCTCCTTGTTAAAGGCTCGGTATGTTCTAGAGAAAGTTCCATAGATGGAAATTAAAGAACATTAAAAATGAAAATGAGGTCTAGCAGGATTTCTGTAATTTGTAATAATTACAAAATAATGTAGTTATTAACTAGTTAAAATAAACATGTAAAAAGAGTCTGAGTTTTATGAATACATTTTATTTTTAATTATTAAAATTGGAAAAAAAAGCTTGGTTACAGTTTTTTCTGTCCTTGATGGGACACAAGGTCTAAAGCTTATCATTTTTAATTTAAAACAATTAAAGTGAGGATGTTTAGCTTTAGAATGTGCTGATCATTGAAGTCTTGTTTTAATTTTATAGATTTTGTTTATATTTCTCAGTTCTCTCAGGTGCTGCATGTCATTGTCTGATAAATCAGTAGTAGACGCGTAAAATACGTCACCTTTTAGCTGGATGGCTGTTTGGGCCACATCAGGGTCTCGGCTCAGGCGGGCCAGTGTGACAGCGGCCTTCTGCTGGACTCGCTCACACGCGGCGCCCTCTGATGGATTTGGAGAGGAGGGCTTTTCTCCCAACAGCAGCAATAGTCTCTCTATTCCTGATAAAAGACACGTGTTGGTTTGATAGTGATCAGTATGATATCAAAGATGAAAACATCAACAATACAACATCATAAAAACAGAACAAAATCACACAAACAGGTCAACGTCAAAAAGCAGCAACAGACACAAAGACTGGTAAAAGTGAAGGAAATGAGTCAGACTAAGTCTAAAACACTGAAAACAGAGAGCAACGTCCCACCAACGTGCTTCACAATGACACAATGATGCTGTGATTTGACTTGTTGAGATGAGAAAACATGAATCTGTTCAACAGCAGCTGGACTAAATCATTTAACATTAGAGGACATTAAATAAGAATCAAACATGATTCAATATTCATACAGAAAGCTGCTGCAGTTGTGTTTACAGATTTTTACTTTTGTTAAATCTAACGTCCTCTGTGCTGCTTTACAGAAGTTATTTGATGCTGCCCTCTAGAGGAGCAACAAGGAAGTTCAATGGAAATGTAAGATTTGTTCTCCAACACGTCTTCAGTAGTGGAAGAGAGTTTTGCTTAAAGGAAAAACGAGGTTGTGTGTGACAGTCAGCAGCAGTTTAGTACATGTACTAGTAAATAAATGTGTGACCTGAACTCAGAGATGAAATGAGTCACCTTGTTCCTGCAGGACTTCAGGAGCACATGGTTCTAAAACAGAAAGGTTCGCCAAAATCGTCACCACCTGAGATTTAAACAAAAACTATGAGACAATCAAGTCACGTTTTTACTTTTTCTATCAGCTGTTAAAAAGAACAAAAATCTGCTCTCTGTCCATTTGTTGGATTTTTGTGATGTTTTTTAGTAGGTTTAAAAACGGCTACTGGACTTTTTATACTTATGAAGATCTTTTGCTTCTCATCTAATGAGCTTTTCAGTTCCAAAGTTAAATGTGCATAGACATCAATCCTTCATCCTCCAGAGCAGGGGTCACCAACCTGGTGCCCCCAAGAACCATATAAGGTGCCCACAGGCTTTTTCTCCAAATAGCACGTCTAAAATAAAAAAAATCTGTTGCCATCTTGTTTAATTACAAATGTATTCATATTGATTTAAAAACTACAAATTTATTTTAAAAAATCATTAAAATATGTTTATTATACGTGAAGTTTAGTTTACCTCTGATCTATTCCAGTTCAAAGGTCACTATCAACTCGGTAGCCCTTTGTGTAGCTCAACACCCAGGAAGTAGCTCTCAGCTTCACAAAGGTTGGTGACCCCTGCTCCAGAGGGTCTTTGTTAGCCTGGTCCATATGGACGATGCTTTGATCACATTTCTAAAGGTTTGGGTTGATGTGAAACTGTCTGAGCATCACGTTCAACACGTGTTTTAGAGCTGAAACCTCACGCCTTCTCCTCTGTTTAATGTACTTTAGTATTTTAATGAATGTTGCTTCTTTTACTAAATTAAACTTGAGGAAGATCTTCTCAGAACACGAAGCAGAAAACAAATTCAGAATCTTGACCTGATTACATGAACAGAACCCCTGTAAATATAGAGGATGGGCACAACAGACAGTGGGTGCAGAATCTAAGGTTGTCTTTCAAAATGTCTCCACATGCAATTGGACAAGGCTAGGACCAATGAGAGCAACGAACAATGTGACATATTCATCACTACGGAAATCAGTTGACTGGGCAGTCCGCCGTACACGTCGAAGAAGAAGAGGCAAATGCATCCTTTTTCTAAAGGATATCAGTACCTCTATCTGCTCATGGCTCAAAGAAAAGTCTAAATCGTCCAAAGTTGATGCCAAAGCTGTTTCAAATGAGCATCGTTCCTGAGCCGACGCCATCTTTGTAGTTTTTCTTTGTTGCAGCTCTGAAGCTAAGCCCGCCCAGCATCTCTACAAACACAGAAGGCTGTGATTGGCACAACCTAAAACTGTTTGGGCCGATGGGAGACCTGCTGAGGCTCCAGTGGAGCGTGGCTTGACCAGCCTGCAGAGTTAAACCTTTTGCTGCTGCGTTTGGTCTAGATTTCTAGGCAAATGAACAAATTCTGTCCATGTCCATCTTAAGGATGATGGTTTATCTTTTGAGATTAGGAATGTTGATCAATCTTCTGAGGGAGGAGTGAAAAAAGACATCTTCATCAAAAGATAACCAACACTGAACAGAGGTGGAGGTCCTCAAATCGCGTGATTCTTTAGTGAATCTGGTCTTCAGACAGTTTCACAGCAATCCACTCCTTCAGAAATGTGACCTGAACATCTCACATGGGGACCAGGAGACAAAAGCTTAGTACTCTGCACTTTTTATTTTGAATTGGTATAGTTCTTTAAATGAGAAGAGAAACAATTATCACTTTTCCTGAACTCACAGGACTGCTGTGGCCTGAATGACGGAGAAGCTTTAGGTTTCATCTGCAGATACGCTGAGATGCATACCTGGTCTTTTGAGTAGGGTGTGTCGACTCTCTGGCGGTCGTTGCAGGCCTGCAGCAGGATGTGGATAGCGTTCAGCTGCAGCAGAATCTCACAGGCCATGCTGTCAAAGAAAGTGATGTTGGCCAAGGCTGCCGAGGCCAGGAGGAACACTTCACCGCAGGAGGCGCTCTCGCACAGCTCTACAAGAATCACACAATTACTGAGAGGTCTCATACAAGTCAGCCATGAAGCAATCCTTTCAAGGTGAGTTTTCTAGAATTTCCAGCACTTTCAGGTGGTAATGAATCACACACAGTACATGAACAGTACATATATAGTCAGACAGTCTTGAAATTTACAAAGATTTCAAGCACTCAAAGACAAATTAAATCCTTATCTATTTAATTAGGTCAAAGGTTATGTTGGTATGACTCACTGATGAGGGCGGTGACTATGTCATGCATGCTTTCTAGGAAGCTGGCGAGATGCTGTGTGGACGTGTGGTGAGGTGAAGTGATCTGAGCCACAACAGCCGCTGCCTCGGCTCTGGCTGCTTCCACGCTGCTCTCATCAGTCAGGATGTCGGCCAGACACAGAATCCCATCGACCTACAGGGGGAGACAGAGAGGGAGACAGCAGTGCTTTTAGAAATGAGTCACACAGCCTGGGAAGGCTTCTCGTTCAGGAGACCAGAGCACTCAAAGAATCTGTTGAATGAGTTCTCAGAATGACACCAACAGAGCTAATATAATGCACTTTGAATCTTTAGCTGGAGTTGTGGAGATCTGGCATCACTACTATGAACCAAGGGGAAAACTCCACCTGCAAAAAGTGAAGCCACCATGGAAGTGACAGAACGGCATCCACTAGGGTCTGGCTCCAGGAAGGAGTGACTTCTCATTGACTCTCATGTTAAAAACGCCATCTTCACAGCAGGAATAAGCATGTTTACAGCAGGGCTTATATAAACCTTTTAGGTTCAATAGGTCTAGTTTACCATTGTGACAACTCTGAGGGAGGTGAATTTTTTGTAACTCATCTGTTTAGAAGTAATTAAAGCTTCAAATTATGAATAATTAGGGGCGTGTCCATTTGATTGACAGGTAGCAGATGAGCTGTAAGTGCTAGCGCTAGCAGCTTGCCTTCCTGCTTGCTCCAGAGAAGACCTCAGCCTGGGCCTCACATAAAGTGTTAGAGTCTAGAAGGCAGAGGGTAGCAACTGTAGATTTCTGGCTAAAAGCGCCCACTAGCTTCAGTTAGCTGATAGCTACATTGGCTCAGATTTTTTTGGGTGTCAATGATCTGACTGCCTCTACCCTCACAGCTCCGCTCTCATCTACATTTTTGTATTTTGCTCTCGCTGTATCTCAACACGAGTGGCAAAAGAGAATCTTGACTGAGCTGAATAATCAACCCTGGCCTGACAAATTGTAGGAGAAAGCTCCGTTAAAACCTGCAGCTCTACTTAAAGAGCCTCTGAAGGTGAGACCCTGTTTCTTTTACCGTCCACACCCAGAGCGGAGGTGATGCTGAGACTCTCACATACGTCCAACTGGTGTCCATCCAGCTTGTGTGCATTATTGAGTTACAGCAGAGCTCTCCTCTATAAAAACATTACTCATACAGGCCTTTAATAAAATGTTAGTGGATTTGTGTTTGTGTGTGCAGGTGTTGGTCTGGGACTCAAGAGCTCCACATGGGGGCAGTGTTGCTCAACTTAGAAGCCCTAACCAGTTCCTCTGCTCCTGTAAAAGGTCCTCATCATTAGGCTTTATTTGCATGTGAGTTTTTATCAGCGCTAAATAATCCAGACTACATATGAAAATGTAAAAGTCAATCAACAGCATGAGTTTAACTGTTGAGAAGTGAAAGATCAATAATCACAGCACTGGAAACTTCTGATTACATGAACAAATGCAGCATATTTGTTTAATTTCATCATTTGATCATATCTGTCATTTTAATTTAGAGAGAAATCTCCAAAGCAGCAGCAGCTATGAGTCCTTCAGAAAAGTTTACCAACAAACACCTGAAGTGAAGCAAACTCTCAGCTCTCTGTCAGCCACAGCTGTCAGTCTTATCTGCAGACGAGCATCAGCACGTCGAGCTTCACAGGACATCTCTCTATTTTCGTCTCCGTGGACGTCAGCAGCACAGTGCGAGAGCAACCCACTGACGTGGAACCATCCACTCTCCACGCCCACGTTCATCTACCGCGCCTTCTTCCCCCCTCTTTCCCACCCGGACCTCGTCCTTCTCCTGCCTAAAAACAGGATGTTCCCCAACTCCTCATTTACAGGACAGTAAAATGTGTCTGGTTCACATGATTCTGAGCTTTAAATACATTTATTAGGAGTCAAACTACACTAAACTGAACTGGAGGCAAAACTTTTATACTGAAAAATTAAACCAAAATTAAATAAATGAACACAGAAATCTTTATAAAACACGTCTTTTAAAACACCTGAAGTGTTTTTCCTTTAGTTTATTGTTTTTAATGAACATTCTGTGTATTTTTGACCTTGTTTGTGATGCATTTTGGTCCTCAGTGATCGATGTAAGACTCACTGTAAAAACAACCCTACAGAAGCTAAATGAATAAAATAGCAGTTTGGGTCATTTTAAACCAGAATCACTTTCAAATTATTCTACTTCTAAATGTTGAATTTTATTTATTTTGTTCCATTTATATTAGATAAAAACATGGTAAAAAATGAATCCTTTAATGTTCAAAATTGTGAAAGTCTCTAGTTTTGCACTTTTAATTCATTTGAGACAACAAGGTAATAATAATGTACAACAATAATCAGAGAATAGTTTTAATTTTCTCCATTATTATGATTCCTGATGTGCCACCTGAGGATAAAACTAGGACGTTGTATCCACCAGTGATCAGAGCAGGAGGCCTGTTTCTGGATCTGTCCTCAGCAGAGACAGGTGTCTTTCTCAAGCCTGAGCGCTTGCCGCTGAGCGCTCCAGAGCTCAGACTTGCCTGACAGCCTCTCCTCCGGGATCAGGCTGCTAATCCGGGGCGGACTTTGGTTCCTGTTAAACAGTGTTCACACATGGGTGATCAGCGGCATCCCAGCTGCTCTTTATGTGAACAGACCGCTGTGGCATCATTATTCACTGGAATCAGGTTGCATTTGCGTCTCTGTAAACGCTCGCGTGGCACAGGTGCGCCTGTTGTTTATTTTGGTTTAATTCTCCAAAGAGAGAAAAGCAGGACAAACAATGATGGTTGTCTCGTTAGCTTTCTGTCCCCGTCCCACCTTTCCTCTCCTTTAAACACACACACACACACACACACACACACACACACACACACACACACACACACACACACACACACACACACACACACACACACACACACACACACACACACACACACACACAGGTCACTTAGCCCTTTATGTTTGACCTGTCGGTTCAGTGTTCAGGAGGTCCACCTAATGATCTCATAGCTGTGTGCCGCCGAGTCAGGAGATGGTTAATCTTCTGTGAAATGCTGCTAACAGAGGAAACACTTATCCTTGAATTCACAATAGGATGCTTATTATCTCCCTGTCACCACAGTTTTATGGTGGCTTTTCTGGCCTTAGGTCACTAAAGTCATCCAAATGGACATGTTGCTCTAAGAACTTCAAAAGAGAACAATGTGAAGATGAACCTAACAGAGAAAAAATACCACATATTGTTTACCAGAGGGACAGTTCACATCTTTTTAGTGGGTTTCTGAAGGGCAGTTAGGAATAATCACTGGTCCATATGATAAATGGTACTTGTATACACTTGTATAGCACCTTTCAGTCAGACAGCCCCAAAGCACTTAACACTACAGTATATCATTCATCCGTTCACACACACACATTCACACACATTCATCTACTGAAGATTAACCTGTGGACAGCCTCGGTTTGAAGAAATAGAGATTGGTTTAAATTTTACTATGAATCCATAATCGGTTGGACGTGCAGCTCAGCTTTTGGAGATCACATTAAAGCAACACTAAAGAGTTTTTAACACTTTTAGCTATTGCTTTCAAACTGGTTTAATTGGTTCTTGAGGCAGAAAGTTGAGCAACGTCACATTGAACATCACTCTGCTGCCCTCTGCTGACCAGAAACTATACTTAACAGTTTTGGTTCAGGTAGGAACACTAGTGGGAGGTCTCTACCTGCTTTATGGCAACAGCTGCTTACTGTTCCAGTAGCTAATATAAAAGCTAGCAGTTAGCTACTTTCTCCTTCCAGTAGCTGAAGGAGGCTACGAAATCACGCACTGATGGTGACCTGGCTTTGTTGCTTCTGGACTTGTAAGTAAAATATTATATTATTAATTATTAACCGTGTTAGCTTTAGCTTGTTGTTAGCACTAGCTACAGCAGGCTGCGGTAGAGTTGTTTACAACTTTTGTAATTCTGCTTTCAACCAGTAGGAGGGAGAAGCGGGAAATATACTTAGTGTTGCTTTAAGTATAAGCTATTAAATATGGTGGCCCAAAGGGTTCAACAAAATTCAAAAGCAACAACACAATAACAAAACCTACAACAGATGTAATAATAAAACAGAAGTCATAAAAACTAAACTAGCATTAAACGTCAAGTTCTGGTCAACCATAACTTATGCTAATACTTTAAAGGGATACTATGCAATTTTGTTTTGAGCACCACCTAGTGTCCGTTAGTGAAACCAAAAGTGAAACTTATCTCCTCGCTGTGCGTTTGTCTTTTTAACACCTTAATCTAACTGCTGAAATGTCTCCTCGGCCTTCATTAGTGTCGACAGGAGCGGTTCATCACTAAATCAAACAAATCAGCTGTGTTCAAGTCCAACAGGGACCAGACCGGCAACTCTGAAATTGCAAATGCGATATTCTGACCACAGAGGGCGGTGGGGGTCTGAGTGACATTTCATTAACCCTGTAAAGGATCATTTTAGCACATACTGGCTCAAGAAAATGATTTCAAAATATGAAAAAGTTGCATAGTGTGGATTTAAGTACACCTACACTGTAAATAAATTGAAGTCAACAGCAGTCAGGACTTGGCCATTGGCCTCACAACACCACTTTAAGGTTTTCCACTACAGGAACCAGGGCCAATCAGATTATCAGGGTAGAAATGTACACCTCAAATTAAAATGGTAGTACTTTTGGAGACTCCCAATAGCATTCAGGATGGTGAGGGAGCAGCAACACTTTGTAATGGTTAAGCATCCCAGCGCTCCACACAACCATCCATCAGAAATTTGAGTATTGAAGACTTGAGTTTGCTGGCGGCTGTATGACAAACAGAAACAATTCAAATCAACAATGTCATTCATAAGAGCCCAAAAAGATTAAAGATGGCAACAATCCACTTTGAAATCATTAACTTATTGATCCAGTCAGAATAGTCTCACTATCTACAATTGATATTATTTTCTCACAACCTGAAGAAAAAAACACATCTGTAGATCTGAACTGTTCCTCTATCAACAAATACTGGTAATGTATTAATAAAACATTCACTTATTTAGCATCAGCAGCAATGACAGGAAAGCGTGTCATAAAATACAGATTAAATGGTGTAATAAAATCTATTCACAGATACATGAAGTCAGTTGTAAATAAGGACGGGGTATGATTCAAACGATGAGTCGTTCTCTAACTGGTGATCCTGATTGATGACAATTCCCAAAGTTACTGTTTATCTTGGTATCAGTTGGCAACACTAGACCATCCTTTTGTTGAGCTGTAGACCAAAATCAGTGACAGTCTGCAACCCGGGGACTCCTGGAGCAGAAAATCTAAGGAGTTCAGTTCTATTTGAATAAGTTGTATGATTGTGCTGACAGCAGGCAGGGATGGTGGTCCTCACCAGCGTCTGTGCCTGTGTGTGAATGACAGGTTTACCTTGTCCAGTTGGCTGATGCCCTCCTCCACGCAGCAGATGGAGGCTACTGTTCTCAGAGCATGAGCGTAGAGGTCTCTGAAGCGGTCCTGTCGGCAGATCTTAAACAGAGCCACCACAGCACCTTCCTGTGGAAGTGGAAACGATAGATAACCCATGTGATATAACAGCTCCATTCAAAAACTATGGAAGTGGGGTTATGTGAAAAGCTTTGTAGATAGTTTAGATCAGTTTTGTTTGGATTGAAGAGCTAACAGCTAGGTTCACATTGGGTGGATTTAGTTGGTTTCAAAATATTACAATTTGCCCAAAAATGTTGATAGCCCTTTATGCATCTCTTACTTAAATACATGCATACACACATTTCACATGTTATGGCTATATCACTAGAATTCCTGTGAAATTCAAGCCAGAGGTGCTAGCACCACGGCTAGTTTCCAATGCAACTAACTAGAATTCAATGTAAATTTATGGTTTGTAAAATAATTTTTGCATTAACATTAGAGTTTTTTTAGACAGTAGAAAACTTGGTAAGTGCATGCTCTCACTCAGACTTGCCAGTAGCTCATCGGTCTGGTCAGAGCTAATCCACATTAGTCCAAACTGAGGTTGATGTTAACAACAGGCAAACTCTTTTTACAGAAACACTTCAGAAGATCTGAGTAGGACTTTAAGATTACATCAATCATTTGTCTTAAAGAAAGAACAGATAAACTATTCTCTTATGAATCCATTTCACTTTGATCAGTCTAAAAACAGTCTCACTTTAGCAAACTTTCATTTGTCTTTGGTTTAAGAGGAAATTTCAAAGGTACATCCTGCCCTCTGAGTCAGACTGACACTAATCAAGGCAAACCTAACTACTGAGTTTCTCCTGTTGATTTGAGCTAAAGCTGGGGAAAATCCACCAGCAAGGTGTGTGTGTGTGTGTGCGTGTGTGTGTGTGTGTGTGTTCTTGTCTAGCCATCTTAGTGAGGACCATAACGAGTTTTTCACCTTTAAAGTGAGGACCATCAGTAGCACAGTGAGGACATTTGCCCGGTCCTCACTTTGGTGCAATCTCACAGAGCTCTACTCATTAGTTTTAGAGGTATGATGTGAATTAAGTTTAGTTAAGGTTAGGGTTGGGAATAGATCAGCATTGGTTATGGTTAGGGTAAGGGTAAGGGTTAGGCATAATGCAGTCACAAAAATTTACAATAATGAATGGAAGTCAATGGATGGTCCTCACTAATATAGTTAGATGAGAGAGAGTGTGTGTGTGTGTGTGTGTGTGTGTGTGTGTGTGTGTGTGTGTGTGTGTGTGTGTGTGTGTGTGTGTGTGTGTGTGTGTGTGTGTGTGTGTACTCACTTAGTTGTACTACATTTTGAGTTTTTGAGGTATGTTGTGAATTTACTTTTAGTTACGGTTAAAGGTTAGGAATAGCAAAAAACAAACAAAAAAAAACGACTGCCTACTCAGGGATGCCTAATCCTGGTCCTGGAAGGCCGGTCTCCAGCACGTTTTAGTTGTTTCTCTGCTCCAACACACTTGATTCAGTGGTTGAATCACCCGTTCAGCAGCTCTGCAGAAGCCTGTTAATGACCTGCTGAAATCAGGTCAGGATAGCGGCCCGCCAGGACCAGGATTGGGAATCTCTGGCGTTCATTATATCACAGTACAGCACAGAACAGGGTAGGACCATCACTTTTATGGATTTCTAAATCATAAATCAGGTCTATGCAACTGAAGCCTAATTTATACTTGTCCGTCTGCGTCAGTACAGAGACACGCAGCGCCATTTTGCGTCGACACAAGGGCTCTCAGACGGGCTCGCGGAGGGTGACGGAGACAAATAACTATCCATCGAGAGCCACGGAGAGCGCAAGCCGCTTCCTTGAAATACGTCAACAGCACCACCATTGCTGACTCAATAAATAAAGAGAGCTGAAGATATTTAGCGGCAGACACAGAGCAGATTAAAGAACGCCTCGCGGAAAAAGTTCAAAAATATGAAAGTTTATTCACCTGTGACTGAAGGAGTACAAAGATACGCAGCGAGCGTTTTATTCGTGGACGGAAATGACGAGAAACGTAGATTTAGAGGTGCCGACCGCATGAAGAGGTGGAGGATAATGAGGGACAAATTCGCCCGTGTTAAAAACTCTCTAAAATACATTAAAACAAGGTAAACACTGTAGTAAATACACTATCGTAGACCGGATACGTGGCTGTATGGCGGCAGGATACCCCAGAAATGTGCTACGCCCTCTGCTGTCCAGGCGGGGGGTTGCCCCCAGCCGATGAAGGAGTGTAAACATAAAATGTCTCCGTCAACGCGTATGCGTCTCTAGCCCGCGGAGCTCACGGGGAAGTATAACTCAGCCTTAACACTGTCAGGTTAGTGAAACCAAAGACACTCACATTTTAGCTTTTAATCAAGTATTTGTACACTCATAACTACTTGTTAGTGCAATACTAATTTAATAAGCAGCCATGAGTCAAACTGAAAAAAACTAAAAACGAATCTCAAAGATCAGGCTAAATACAGTAGTTAGCTGACCTTCCTATAGCAAGTCAGATTGAACTGACACACACACACACACACACACACACACACACACACACACACACACACACACACACACCTCAGGCCCTATCAAATCAATTTATGATGTCAGGTAAAAGCAGAGAAAATATAAAATATCTCATGAATGAAAAACACCAAAATAAAAAAGGTGGTTTGTGGCCTATAATAGCTGAACATTCTCGGTTGAATTGTGTTTGGTGTAAACAAACAAAAATAGCAGCTGAACTGGATCCCACACTAAAGCATTCTGTCAGGAAAAAAAAACACTTGAAGCTGCTGGATTGTATTCACGGTGCACATAGCTAGAATTACCAGGAGGAAGACAAAGCCTGTAACTACCACCATTATCCTAATAAGACCATTATATTGGACTGGCATGTCTCATATTGTGCTTGGGCCGGGCTGCTGAAGCTTGGAGTGGTTAATCATCCTGCTCTCCCTGACCGCTCTTCCCTGTTTGCTGCCTACGCAATCCAGCTCCACCATACCAGGAAGAACCGTCACCGCTCTCAGACAGGTTTCAGCATACCTCACACGGACTTTAATGTCCTTGTTGTTTCTCTCTGATGATGTCATTTTAAAATGATGCCTAATTTGAAGTTGCTACGTCTAAAACAGCTAACTTCATAGACGTACCACCCAAAGCCTCTCGGGGCGCTCCTCCACCTCAGAGAAGATCTCTTCAGATGATTCATTCTCACCCAGTTTGCTGTTTTCACACACTGTCAGTCTCATCAGTTGTTTCTTAGTCAAACAATTGCTTCCGCTGATTTCCTCCTCGTTAGCACTTACACGACTGTTATGCTCGCACTCACCCTTCCTGGGTAATGTGTTTACAACTACAGACCCACACAGCGTGTCATTTCTTTCCATCTCATTGTTTTCTGAATAATTCTCTTTGATCTGCTGAACAACAAGTGGGGTGATTCATACAAAGATTAGTAAACAAGGACGTCGCCAGAGAAAGTGAACCACAACGATTCTGCATTATTGTGCAACTCTGCTTCTCTGATTTCCTCCGACCTGCTCGGGATAACATGTCTGTGCCGTTTAATCACAAACACTCAAGTGTGTGGATTTTTAGATCAGAAGGAGGCTTTTCCAATGATATGAGGAGTTGTCTTTGATAACTTTGTAGACATCTGCTCTGATTTGAGGACGCTCAGAAGAGAGGGGTGGAGGATAAATGACCTAAACTCGTTACATCGAGCATTGTTCTTCATTACCGACTAGGTCATGAATCTTGTGTATTAATGTCAGCGGTTCAGTTTCAGCTGTCTACACGTAACTCTTTGGAGTTTTTTTGCCTCTCTGGATTCTCTCTGATACACCACTCGTTCTACTATCTGATGAACCGAGATTGGACCCATGATGCAGGAACAACCATCCCATCACAAGGATGTTTTCCTACACGACTGAAGTCATTGTGTAAGAGATGGAGATATATGTTCTTGTTCCTCCTGTTTGATATTTATAGTAATGCTAACACAGTTGCCACCTTATGCAAGTTATGCAACACAATATGAAGCACATCAAAGAGCCTCAAGTACATAGAAGAAGGTGAAAATAGAATATTTGCACCCAACATTTCAACAGCTAGCTGGAGTTATGCCCACCAGGCGGATGGGTGGAGTCAGCAGGCTGCGGGTTAATTAAAACATGGAGGCTAATTACCAAACATGGCAGGCAGACGTGTTTGGTGTCAGGTACTCAGTAGCAGCCAGCGGCAGACGGGCTTCCCCTGACAGTACGATCAGCAGCTACATGGGGGGAGCTAAGTACGAGCTGATCGAAAGGTAAAGACAACGCGCTTCCATGATCAATGTCCACTCCTAATGGGAGCTGACAGTATTGATCTCAAACTCTGCCTGCAAAGGAGGCGCGTGCATGTGTGTGTGTGTGTGTGTGTGCGTGTGTGTGTGTGTGTGTGTGAGTGTTTGAGTGAGGGGGGTTAACAGGAAAAGTCTTATCATAAAAACCATAGAAGCAGTAAGCTAACTAATGGCCAATTGAGCCTTTCTGTCTGGTCTGTCTTGTCTTATCTCACTCTGAGAGCTTTGAGCAGCACGTATCGTAATAGCTGCTGTGGATGATGTCATCCTGATGATGTCAGAACATGATACCATAGAGCAAACCTCTAGTCATTCTGATAAAAACCTTAAATCGTTGGTTCTGACTCTCATCAGGACCAGGCTGAGTCTATCCACGCTACCTTGGCAATGATGCTGCAGAGCTGAGGTCCATCCTGGGTTAGGGACAGCAGGTTGCTAATGGCACTGCCGATGGTATGAACACAGTCTGATGACTCAATCTGTTTGATCAGGACCTATGAGGAAGAGGACATTGTTGGTAATTTGCTTTCAGGTGTAGAAACAACCAAACCAGGTGAGCTGAAGTTTTGAATGTGCTGAAAGAATTTCCAGATATATTCAGAGAGGAAGATGATGTGTATGATTTACATTCAGCTACTCTAATATTATAACTCCTCAGGCCTTCTGGCCCTGAAACCAGTCTGAGTCATTTAGGAAGAATTGTCTGCAGCGCAGGCTCGTGTCGCTCGTGACACTTTTCTCTGTCTGAGTCAAATGAAACTCCAGGACCGGAGTCTTGACTTCATTTTTTAAACCATATTTCATAAATAAACTTAAAGCTGTATAAAATACTCAAATACAGGAGGTTAATCCAGTTCCATACCCGGATCTCGTTGGCTAAAGCCATGTCAATCATGTTGCTGAATGAGTCACTGACATCAGTGAGAATCTCATGGATCGCCTCCCTCATGGATTTTAGGAAGAATTCATCATCAGTTTGAAGGCACCTGCAGGGAAGGAGATTATTTACATTGATTTAAAAAAAAACATCCTCTTTCATTTCTAAAATTTAACTTATTAAAATGTTCTGATTAACTTTTAGAATTACAAGCAGCTTCTGGTGAACTTCATCAAGTTATTTTGTTTTAAAGGGACACTTAGCCAGTTTGTGCTAAAATGACCCTTTACAGGGTGAATGAAAGGCCACCCAGCCCCTGTCGCCTCCTGTGGCCAGAATATTCCACTTGCAACTTCACAGTTGCCGGTCCGGTCTGTTGGGACTTAGAAAAATTCAGCTTGACCTACCTGGATCTGCAGTCTGGTTCCTGCATGCTTTAGATCATGAACACAACTGATTTGTTTAACTTAGTGATGAACATCTCCCATAGAAACTAAGGAGACATTTCAGCATTTAGATTAAGGTGTTAAAAAGATAAACGCTCAGCGAGGAGATAAGTTTTATATTCGGTTTCACCAACGAACACTAGGGGGTGCTAATAACAAGCCAAAACTGACTAGTGTCCCTTTAATGCACATTAACCCTTGGAAGTCCTTACTGCCTCGGTAAAACTATTATAAACTGTAGCAGATGAGGCTGATAAAAAAAAAGGCTGATATAAAATCAAAAGTTTGAGAGATATTTTAGTCTGGAACATTCAGGTGTTTGTTCACACAATACTGAGAAAGGATTTATTGCTGTGAAAAGGGTTTTAAAACGTTTCCAGACTCCCTAGGGCTGAATGTGCCAGGGCTGCATATTACAAAAGGTTCACAGGTACGTTTAAATAAGAAATCCTCCTGTTTCAGTCTGAGTTAGCAGGTTTAACAGCACAAATATGAGAAAGAATCCTCTCTTAAAAAACATGGCAGCATGACTTCAGTTTGTAAAGTTGCACCTGAACAAATGTCAAGACTGCTGGAACAGCGTCCTCTGAACAGGTCAGAGTAGAGTGGAGATCTGGGGCGTAAACAAGCAGAACTATGTTTGATGGACATAAAACAGCTAAGAAAACAAACGATTGGATAGATATTTTTTCATTTATTACACGACTATGGAGAAAATGTCAATCATGAATATTTAAAAAAGTTACTGAGTTGGGATAAATTATCCACAGTTCACGTTTTAAGGAGTCTGCAGGCACAGGTTTATGTCAGCAAGTGGCAAAATTGAGCTATTTAAATGTGATTAAAACTAATGACAGGAAAAATTATAAAACTACAATAATTTAGTTAGACTAGAATCAAACTAGATTATTGTGAATAAAATGCACTGGCCTACTTCGGATAAGGAAGGTGGACATCAAATAAACATATGCAAAATGGGCCAGTACTTTAGGTCTATAGTGTAATAGGGGTTAGTGTAATGCGGGTCTGTGCAATATCAGGACAGTTATGGGAGGTGTAAATCTATGGTGTGTGCAATGCAATCAATGTGTTTCAATTTTTGTATTTTCCTTTGTGTTTTTTTTCACTACTGTTATTTTACCATAATATGGGCACTGTTCTTATTTTTGTCTCTTTGTATTTTGTCTATATACTCTGTCTTTGTGAATTTTTATTGACCAACAGTATGTGTAACACCAACCTGCCAGGAGGTCTGCAGATGGAAATTAGCCAAAGGATACAATCTGGCATATTTACATTTGTGAAAATGTTCATTAATATGCATTGTACCTACTTTTCTTTTAAAATAAATAAATAAATACATATTTGTAACATTCAGGAATTGGTTTAAAATTAGTGAAGACAACAAATGATTAAAAAACAATCACATAAAAGAAAGAGGAAAGGCAGTGCTGCTATGAAAGTAGAGAAGAGCTGATACAGGAGCCCAGAGGTCCAATCAGGAAGTCCAGTGCACATAAGTGTTTTTTGTTTTGTGTGTGTGTGTGTGTGTGCGTGCGTGCGTGCGTGCGTGCGTGCGTGCGTGTGTGCGTGCGTGCATGTGTGTTTGTAGCATCAGTATGGGGATCATATCTGAACATCATGAAGACATTTCCCCCACATATGCCACCAGTGTGTTTTGCCATCATTCTGCCGTATTTACCTGCATTGACCTTTGGAACCACAACAAGATGTTTGTGGGTTTAGTCTTCAGGCCAGATGAAATGAGAGCATGATTGCAAAGCAGAATGCAGCAAAATAAATTGGACATTCATACTAGGTGTTTGTTTTTTTTTCTTTTGCATTTTTTATTGTTTGGATGAGGAATAGAAATACAAACCAGATTAATTGCACAGCTTAAAATATTATGACTAAATAGTTTAAAGACAATAGTTTTAATAAATCAGTCATTCATTCCTTGTATTATTTTTGTTTAACACTTACATGCATTAAAATATAGAATTATTAATGCCGATGTTAAAATAACAGGGAATACTTAGCTTTCCATAATGCTCCTTCACTCCTCTAACCATTTGAACTTGTATTTTATTAAATGATATTAGTAAATTAATTAGAACCTTGTGGGGGCCAGGTGGTGGTTTATATTTATATTTTGATCATTTTGATGAATAATTTTTATCTGTGTCTTTATGCGTGTTACCTCTCTGTGATGTTAGTCAGCTCCATGCACTTTTCCAGCAGTGATTTTTCATACTGAAACCAAAGGAAATGATTAATTAGTAAAACAAGCTAATAAAGTATAAAAACACCCTAAATGAGTGCTACAGCTCGTATGAGTGACAGGATGCTACTTTGGTGATTTTAACCAATCATCACCTTCTGCATCTCAGGCGGAGTGCTCCGGGCGGTGCTGTACTCGTGAACCAGTGAGCGCACGTGACAGTTGGCCCGTACGGCCGTGCTGTGGACCCTCTGCCAGCGGCCCTTCTCCAGACGTTGGAACATCTTTCCCAGCTCAGTGCTGACCACCAGCGCACGCCGCAGCAGTGTCTGCAAGTTGTTCCTAGCCACGTGGTCCCCAGCCCCGATCCCAGAGGTCACTATCAGCTCTCCCTGCTGGGCATCCTCCTCCACCCCAATGGGTTTGGCCTGGAGGACACACATACACTCCACCTCCGTCATGTGGCGAAGGTCCTCCATCCAGCGCTGGACCGAGTCCACCTGCAGCGACTGCATACGGGTACTGTAGGGAAAGAACAAACAGGAACAATGAAGAGGATGTAAAATTATAGTCAGGAATAGTTTATTTATAGTGGAACATTTTACATACTATAGATAAAAAGATTATTGCTGACAAGTTTAATGAGTTTTATGACTCATCTGTTGAAGAGCATATGAGTAACTTTATTGCTTTCAGCCCAAAGTCTGGATGTCAGTTATCTCACATGACTCAGCGTTTGGTTTTCAGCAGGATAACCAGGCAGAGGAAAAGGGTTGTGGCAAATGCAAACACACTGTAAGTTATCTGTTTTATCTGGAATCCTGTTAGTAAGAGGCCTTTTACAAGCAAATCAATCCCCCAAGCGTCATCAAAGAAAAACAATAAACGGCCTCTAAAAACGGCAGCATTCAGGCTTTCAGCACCCTAAAATCAATGGTGTGTATTCCAGGTCAGTTCCATCAATAACTGCTAGCTTTAGTGCTTGTTAGTTTAACCTGTCATTTCCCCTCAGGTGGACAGCAGCTCCAACACCAGGTAAACACCCCCCCCCCCACACACACACACGTACACACACACACACTTCAATCCCTCCCAGCGCTGACCCTAATGAACGGAGGCTTTGGAGGCCAAAACTGAAGACTGCACACAGAGAGCCAAAGCTCCCTGAAAGAGAACAGAGGGGTCGAGGGCTGCTGTGAGTCAACACAGGAGAGCGACTCTAATGAAGATGGATGTATTTGACTTTACTTCCTGAGCAGCTAGTTCTGTGCAGTTTGTGCAATATGGCGGCTTTATGAAGCCATGTGTGCTATTGCTGTATTACCGAATATCGGCTGATCTGATTAAAAGATGTAACTAAATGTAAAATCAAAATAAAGCTACTGCAAAATGTATTTATTAACACAGCTATTGCTTCCAAACTGGTGTCAGTGTAGGTTTCTACAACCCCCCAAAACGCTTTACAAAACAATCAGTCATAGACACTTGGCTGACATGTCAGCGTGAATCTGCAGCAAGCATGAATCTGTGGTCTCCAGGTCTGCAGATGGTGGAATTCACACAGGTGAAGGCGGGTTTTCATTAAATCCAAGCGTCTTATTTCTGGGTTGACTGAATGGACACAAAAATAACTTGATTTTCATAAAAAAAAACATCTGAATCATGACAAGGTTAATATTTGATCATATATTGTGCCTATCGTTGCTCTGAAAGGTGTAAAATAGCATGAAACGGCCTCTTTAAGCGGTTTAGACAGCTGTAGGCTCAGGTCTTTGGGAGGAGGTCCCGGTTATGTTTTGTTCAAATTTAGACGTCAGAAAAAACCTACAGTCCCACAACAATGGATCTGAGTGCATCTACTGTGCTTTTTAGAGCATTTGAGTCTCGCTTGTACGGAAGAGGATTAGGGCCACTGGAAAGAAAAAACAAGAAAAGAAAAGAAAGAATTCTCACTTTTTTCTCAGAATTCTGACTTTATTCTCAGAATTCTGACTTTATTCTCAGAATTCTGAGATTAAAGTCAGAATTCTCTTTCTTTTCTTTTCTTTTTTTTTATTTTCAGTGGCCCTAATCCTCTTCTGTACATATTACACATTTTAAGGTTTTCTCGCTAAATATTAAAGATGAGATGAGTTTCAAAATATTGTGAAAAGTGTAATATGTTGAACTGTTCTGTGACCTTTTAGGAATTATTAAAGAACGACTTGATTCAGTCTGTAAAAGAATCGTGTTCATATTAACCCAAATGTGATCAGTTTCATCCTTTTTGTATTTTATAACATGCGAGGATGAGCCCTTCTAGATTTACACACTCAGTGAGCCACAAAACATTCTCTCTACCGCAAGAAGGAAGAAAAAATGATAATAATAGGTTTGTTTTCCAGCGGAGGGGAAGTGGTGCGCTGCAGCTCGCAGGGAATGACAAATATTTACATGTAAGCTGTGAGATGGTTAGGTGAGAAAACACCTCTCAGACTAAAATACTGAGGAGATGGAGCTCATCCATGGAGCTGATCACCTCTCAGTCTATGTTTGATATTAATGAGCTTGTTTTCTTAAAGTGACAGAGCCCTGAAACAGAAACGGTCAAAAATAAATCAGTTGAAACTGGTTTATGTGAGAGGAATTTTAGTGAAAACAACCTAATGAATATGGTTTTTATCGACCATAGAACTAATATAACTTTAAAGAAGTCATGATACATCTGTTTTAAAGCCAAAAACTGAAACTAAGAAAAACAATTTCCTAAACACATGATCAGTGAAGAAATTAAATGAATCCCCTTTAAAAACAATGGTGACCATGTTTGAACTAAAAACACTCATAGTCTTTATCAATTCCAGATTTTAATGTTTTGCTTACTTACTAAAAATGTAACATTGATAAGAACTAAACTCTCTCTTCCTCCCTTGAATTGTCTCAGTCCAACTGAGGCAGCAAAACCAGGCTTCCTTGCTGAACAAGAGTAAAGCAGCACTGGCTCCTCAGAGGACTACATGATGACTTTTGGATGAATCACTTTTTAATTTTGTACGTGCGTACAGCACGTACTTCAAGCACACGAGGTTCTGGAGTAAAGCTGACACGAAGCCTGGTAATGATGAGCCCACTCAAGATTTATGAAGCAAAAAAGATTCTTCTCATCTTTTCATACTTGTAAAACTCCACAGAAAACATGAAGAAGCAAAGATGAGTTCATGACTTTAGGATGAATTTATGTGGTCTTTACGTACACCAATGATTACAAATACAAGCAGCTAAGGTATTCTCATGAGACTGCAGCACCGAATATTTACTATAAAGTTAATTTAGTCTACTTCCATGGTCAGAAGTGTTGAGATTGACTCACTATCACTGCAGATTGCATTTAAACAGAATAGAAGAAGAGTGATCAGATGCATTACAATGAATTTTAAAATCTCTTTGGACACTCAAATGAACTTAATCACAAATAGGTCATTTCTGCAGCATCTATGAGGGTTTCAGGGCAACAAGTGTGTTGTACTGTAATTACTGTCTGTTGCGTGACCAAATTGAGTGTTCAGAGTTTACACCACTGAATCACGTTGCTAAACCTTTTCTCTGATGAATCCCTTTCTGATTGTCTGGAGAAGAAAATGTTAAAGCTTTCATCAGTCCCATGTCCTCCCAACAGTAAAGCATCCTCAGACCATTTATGTGTGTGTTAGTGGGGTGCTTTTCAGCCAAGGAAGTGGACTCACTCACTTTAGCCTCACAACATGAATAAAGAACGGAACCTAAACATCCTCCAGGAGGAACTCCCAGACATTAATCCTATTGAGAACTTGGTCAGTCAAAGGAAAATCTACTAATTCAGACAAACTCCAAGAATGTATTGTGTAAGAATGAGCCTCCAGGGTTTGGCCAAATAAATGTAAACTATAAGACTTTCTTTGAAACACTATTCTGAGTTTCTCAGCCACCACAGCTTAAAACTGCTCCTGCAGTGCTCACCTCTGAGAACCCTTAAGGCCACCCTGAGAAGATACATTAACAAAATAGTATTTACTCAGTTCTACTGAACCTAACTAAATACATCCTGTCTGTTTCAGACAAGTCATCGTACTCTAGGGATAGCCACAGCACACTCCAGTAACATTCACTGTTAAAAATAAAACTTTTTCATTCATCACTTGGGTGTTGTGTATGTCCCATCAAGCCACAAACCATTATAGGTTCAGGTTGTTGCTTCATTTGTGATAAATGGTTAAAAAAACATTTGTATTTTTTCCTTAGAAGTATTTGTCCTGTGCTATTTTCTTTGCAACAGTTTTCTTTTAGCCTGGGAAGCCATCCTGTAAAAATATAGTCTGGTCACGAGCCATTGAAACAACCCAGTTGTGTAGCAGAATCTATGGTTGTCTTTTAAACTGTCTCTGCATGCTATTGGACAACGCTAGGACAAATCAGAGCAATGAACAATGTGAAGTATTCATCGCTACGGATATCAGTCAACATTTCAGTCCACCATACACCGTCAAAGAACAAGAAGAAGCAAAAATGTCCTTTTTCTAAATAAAGGACTTAAGTACCTCTATCTGCTCATGTCTCAAAGAAAAACCCAAGTCTAAATGGTCCAAAGTTGATGCCAAAGCTGTTTCAAACTAGCACTGTTCCTGAAGGACTGCCATCTTTGTAGTTTTTCTCTATCGCAGCTTTAGAAAATGGTAAATGGCCTGTATTTGTATAGCGCCTTCTTAGGGTTCTACAACACCCCCAGGCGCTTCACAAAACAATCAGTCATCCACTCATTCACACACACATTCACACGCTGGTGGGGATGAGCATAGATATGTATATAAACACTAGATGGCGATAGCGGGAGTCGAGGGCGTAGATAAACGGCGGCCATCTTACCTCGGACAGCTTATGCACTGCTCTCAGTGGTATCAGATGGAAGGTGAGTGAACAACTTAAACAAAAGCACTCTTAACTCAATTAAATATTAACGGATTTACAAGCGGGTTGCATTATTACAAACCTTATAACACATAGGCTTGAGACGACATACTTACATATTTTTTAAATTATCGGGCCAAATCCGTCATATTTCAGAGCCACATCTCTGGCGTTTATAACAAATCAAACTGTTTAAAGGGGACCTAGAATGTAAACCAACATTTTCCTTGTTGTTGTTGAATAAGACAGCTTGGGTGGTCAACAGTAGCATGCCAAAACGTCAAAGCCGTGTGTGACCTACTTTTTATGTAAATTAGAAAGTTGAAAAGGTGAGAGAAAACCTTTTGTTCTGAGAAAGCCTTCCTTAACACGTCATAAGGGGGAGCCACGCCTCCTCAAACCTGCATGTGTCTGAGGCCTTCTGGGGAAACCAACCAATCAGCATGTCCTGGCCGAGTGGGATGGGTCAACAGCTCTTTTCACTGAAGGCCTGAGTAAGGGGGTTTAGAATGGCCTGTATCAGGGCTCCTGGGACAGATGAAAGCCAAAAAAAAATTCTTATGCTTTTTGGAGGCTCAAAGCTCTGTTTTAGATTGTTGATTAACTGCATTCTAGGACACCTTTAAAAATCGGTTGAAAATTGAGCATGTTAGAGTTATTTAAATAGTGCGTTCACCATTGATACCAATGTTACGAAAGGGGACAGTTGTCCAAAGTAAGATGGCCACCACGTTGCTACGTCGCATTCCAATGGCGAACAGCACGGGTGAGTCAGCTAGTGTTTATATACATATCTATGGGGATGAGCTACATCATAGCTACAGCTGCCCTGGGGTGCACTGACGGAAGCGAGGCTGCTGAACCAGGCTCCACCAGTCCCTGCGACCACCAGCAGGCAAGGCAGGTGAAGTGTCTTGCCCAACGACAGCGACAGACTGGGCGGGACACGAACCTGCGACCTTCTGATTGCAAGGTGGTCACTTAACTCCTCTGCCACCATTGCCCACAGCTTTAGAGCAATGCCCTCCCAACAAACATAGAACACTGTGATTTTCAAATCACAGAAATAGTAAACCTGCTGAGGCTACCATGGAGCGTGGCTAGACCGACGTGCAGAGCAGACTCTTTTGTTACTGCTACGGTTGGTGTCTAGGCTGGTTGTGTGATAGCTAACTTGCTAGCTACCAAATGTACACACAGTGTGTGTTCAGAACCTACTGGTATTGACTCCATCTTTTCCCTTTTGAAAATAAATCCCTCACCACATGCTTAAAACAACATTAATCGACTACATGTTGTATTATTGGCCAGCTAAACACAGTTTTTGAAGAATAAAACACATCAGCATGTGTTTGTTTACGCTGCTGCCTGATTTCAATCTGACTGGACTCAGTTTTGAGTTTTCACGTGTCAAGTTCTGCCAATATGGGATTCATTGAACTCACTGTAAGCAGGAAGGAGTCAAATGTCTGTGGTGTGTAAATATCACAGTCTGATGCTTGGCGTCACTGAGGAACAAATAAAAAGCTTTTTTTATACAATTAAACCACAAGCCTTTGGGGCGGACTGGAAATGGTGACTAAATGAGCTGTGAGATTTAGTGAACTGACCACTGCGGCTTTGGCCGAAGGTAGAACTAAGGATGTGCTCGTCCAAGATGAAGTCCAAGATGAAGGTATTTGAAGACCAAACTGGCGGCTGTCCTTTTCTTAAACACAAAAGAATGTTCAACAGAACTGAATCCTATCTAAACAGTAAATGTGCTGAGAAGTGACATAAAAATGTCAAGTAAAAGGTGCTTTTTAATGCACACGTCAGGCTGTAACATCCTGGGTGAAGGTCAGGTCTGTGCTACTCCTGAAAAAGCAGCAGGCAGGGATAACTTTGTCCTCTGATATAGTAAAAATCTGGCAGCAAAGGCAGACATCTGACTTCCAGATGTTTCAAACAACTTCTCATGTGCAGCCAAGACCTGATTCACTAAAGAAAAACACGAGCCATGCGTCTCTCATTTTCAGTCTCTTTCTTTCCATCTCAGTCTCTGTCTGACCTTTGCCTTAACTCCTGCACTACTTTGCACTTGATGCATTACGCGCCACAAGGCATATAAACTCAGCTTATTGTCTCAAACCATCACCAACTGGTTCTTTATTTGTTCCCACTCGGTCCCCACTCTTTACGTCAGTGAGTCCACACTTATGCAAACTCTTCAGGATGAACGAGTCTGCAGAAACTTGGCTAAGCCCTCTGCAGTGGTATTAATTGCCTAATTAGATCAGAACCTGTGATGTAATCTGGGCAGATGAATTGTTATGACCAAAGGGTTACATCCGTTCTGCAGGTTTTTGTCAGCTGAGGACATGCATGTCTTCCATCTGTGTTTGAAATTTGTATTAATCCGGTTCAGATATTAAGCTCCTGTCATTATTTAGACTCATAGACTGTTATAAGGTGCGAGCAGCACCAACACATGTTTAGAAAAGTATTCTTGAAGTGGCCCAACTCAATAAGGAATCCCAGACACAGAACATTACACAAACTATTCACCCTCCTTCCTTCAGGCAGCAGTTTGAGCAGCCTCAGTGCCTGGAAAACAAGGCTGGAGAATGAACTGTGACCTTTAACCCTTTATATTGTACGTAACCATATCAGATCGCTTGTGCTGGTAATCTCCGCTTGCAGCTAAATGGTAAATGCTCTGTATTTGATATAGCGCCTTCCAGAGTCCTAGAACCCCCCAAGGCGCTTTACAACACAATCAGTCATTCACCCATTTACGCACACACTGATGATGAGCTACATTGTAGCTACAGCTGCCTGGGGTGCACTGATGGAGGTGAGGCTGTCATACACCGGCACCACCGGTCCCTCTGACCACCACCAGCAGGTAATATGGGTTGAGTGTCTTGCCCAAAGACACAATGACAGCGACAGACTGAGCGGGGAGCGAACCTGCGACCTTCCGATTGCCGTCGCTCAAACAAAACATAGAACCTCTTCAAAAATAAAAAGAATAAGATCTTTTTTGAATAATAAAGTAAGAAAAATGTAGCCAAGTTTTTAGAAAGGTTAAAAAATGTAAAAGTAAAAAATAATTAAAGCTGCAAGCAGCGTCGTTCGGCCCTCGCAGCTCAGCGCCGCTCCGGCCTCCAGTGGCAGCCCGGGGGGACCTGAGCACCGCCACGGCACAGAAACGTCAACCCCCGCGACCCCGGAAACCGCGAGCCGTCACTTCATCCGCACCTCACCCCAACTCAGCACCTCCTCCGAGCCCGCCCAAAAATAATGCGTCTCACCACTAGAGGATGCTCTAAACTGACCACGCTAGTGAGTTAAGCATTGCTTTGTGTTAGTTTGGCGTCATTTAGATGTTGCGTGCGTTTTCTAGAAGCAAACAGCCTAAAGGGGCGGAGTTAAAGGGAGTTGAACCAACAACCACATAAATGTGTTTGGTGCAGTGGTGTGATGATTCCCACCAAGTTTGGTACAGTTTTGAGCTTTTTTGTAGAAGTTATATTGTATGTAGGGGGCGCTGTCCCAAATTGTATTAAAAATCCCATTGAGCAGTTTGTAGGTTGACAACAATCATTTTTGTGCAGTTTGGTGTGAATTGCACCATGCATGTGTTGCTCAGGGCCACAAATGTCTGAGGGGGCGGGGCTAAAGGGAGTTGAACCAACAACCACATAAATGTGTTTGGTGCAGTGGTGTGATGATTCCCACCAAGTTTGGTACAGTTTTGAGCTTTTTTGTAGAAGTTATTAAAGTTTTATTGTATCTAGGGGGCGCTGTCCCAAATTGTATTAAAAATCCCATTGAGCAGTTTGTAGGTTATCAACAATCATTTGTGTGCAGTTTGGTGTGAATTGCACCATGCATGTGTTGCTCAGGGCCAAAAATGTCTGAGGGGGCGGGGCTAAAGGGAGTTGAACCAACAACCACATAAGTGTGTTTGGTGCAGTGGTGTGATGATTCCCACCAAGTTTGGTACAGTTTTGAGCTTTTTTGTAGAAGTTATTAAAGTTTTATTGTATCTAGGGGGCGCTGTCCCAAATTGTATTAAAAATCCCATT